>BMAO01019008.1:0-210454 GCA_019973975.1 Trichonephila clavata
ACAGGTATTAGGTGTGCAAAACATTGCAATAGCGAGTAGAAAATAACTTTGTGGAACCCTGGATCACATAAGCAACAAAATGCTTAAAATCTAGGTAGTACATATAAAGAAAAAATGTGTGTTTTGATATTTTTATTATATTATAATAAAAACCACAGGAAATTTCTGAAAAAAGGCTGTTCGGCGCCGACTTTATATTTTAAATTTCCTCGTGGGACACTCTTTGAGAAACACGATTTTAGGTACTCTAGTGATTAGAGAACAGAGAACATGAATCTATTTCGCATGCATATTTACTTTTTCTTTTCGAATTTTTATTTTGACTTGTGGAGCCCATGGATATGCTTGGTGGAACACAGTTTGAAGATTGAAGGTAGAAGTCGTATTTGCGTTGTGAGAAAGCACTGGGGGGGATGAGATGCGGGAGGGAAACTTCCAATGTTTTGAGAAACAGAGGAAACAAAGGGGTTTTTGATCCTTTTTTTTAAGTAAATGATACGTGCAGTTGTGTACACACTATAGATCTTATAAAAAACCTGTCAGAAATTGTCTTTTTTAAAGCACTGGTGCCTAAACATTCACATACATCAGCGCATTTTTCCCATGATCACCTTACGAAGACAATATGCATTTATTTCTAATTTAAAAAATCTGTGAAAAGGTTTGTCTCTAGTGGCTGTCTTACAATTCAGCAGTCAGGAATTTGTAGTCAAAACAAACATTCCTCTGATTAACTTCGCACCGTCGAATCATTACTATTTTGCACAGGCAATAATTCCTCTAAATTTTGTTTTAAAAATAATAAATAATAATAGATGATGATTCGTTGTTCAAAAATGTTTCCCGTAAGCTATGCTCCTTTATGAAACAAAGCATTTTAATACCAAAAAAAAAAAAAAAAAAAAGAAGTCAGAAATTTATATTTAATTTCTCGGTTTAGTGCCTTCTCAAACTTTCAATATTGCGACCCAATATTCAATCATAATTTTCATCGCGCCCCCTCCCTCTATACAATATCATTGTTTTGAATGAAATAACACAATAATTTGATGCTAAAGTTACAATACGGCTTTAACCTCTTAAGTGTCATCGGCATATGTAAACGTCTCGCTCAACCAAAAACACCAAAAAAAAAATTTATTTACCAAAAAAAACACATTGAAAGTCTTACTTTTGAAGTGGCGCGCTTATCCGGCAGGATAGAACCAGGTACCTTTGGATCCGAAGCTGAGTAACTTATCCACTACACCAAAATGATCACCTTGGTGCGGAGGTTGTTACTGGCTTAAGTAGATACCGCTACATACTCCCCCACCAGTGAGTCGGTCGATAGGCGAACGAACGATGTATTTGTTTAATCAAGCGTGTTTTGCTGCTGCGTCATGAGTTGTGACGGCTTTGCTGGTTGCGTCATTCGTGCGTGACGGCTTATTGATTGCGTCATATGTGAGACGACTTTGTTGATTGCGTCATATGTGAGACGACTTTGTTGATTGCGTCATGTGTCTAATGGCTTTTTTTTGTTGCATTTGCGGTGAATAGATGGCACCACGACAGTTCAGAACGTTGCGTCTTTCTGAGTTCAGCCAGGGTCACCAATGATGTGGCGCGCTTATCCGGTAGGATAGAACCAGGTACCTTTGGATCCGAAGCCGAGTAACTTATCCACTACACCAAAATGATCACCTTGGTGCGGAGGTTGTTACTGACTTAAGTAGATGATACCGCTACACTTTAAAACCGTTAAGGGAAAGAAGGATTGAAGATCGCATCAATGCTATTACCCTTAAACAAGACCTAAAAAATTATTACCGCATTAAAGGTCTTAATTGAAGATACCATCAGAGACAGAAAAAAAAATTTGAAACATTTAAATTTGTGTTCAATTTTAATTTGGTGTGTTTTATTATCAATAATTGATGTATTGAGTAAATTGCTTAAAAATCCTAAACATCGTGTGTGGAATGCATTGAAGGCTTAGATAATCTTAAAAAAATATTTAATTTCCCAAAGATCTGATGATAACTTTAAGATATCTGTCAATTCAGTAACAACACTTACTAGAGATTTAGGCATTGACCCTGAATTTCCCATCTCAAAGCTCAGGTATAAGGTCTATTTATTTGTTTATAAGAGCAGCTTCAAATACCTTCCAGCAATTCGCGATATCTTCAGCTAATGGACGATTTACCTTTTTATCTGCTATTCGATGTTGTGCTTTCTGTATGAGTTTCACAACATTTCTGATGATGATCTCATGAAAGCACGAAATGGACTTGAATATTAAGTTACAGGTACAGAAGAAAGGAAGTACTGTGGCAGATATAGACGGGATACAACCCTTTAATGAAATGACTTCATTCACAAAGGTATTTTTCCAGGTAAAAACAGACAATTGATGTATTAGGAATTATAGTCAAGAATAATCTCCAAATTTTTCTCTAGCAATAAGAATTTTTTATTCTTACCTGATTCTCTGGCTTCAGGAGAAGGAAGTTTCAGTAAATGAAAAATTAGTAAAAATTACACGAGGAATAATGTGACACAAGAAAGGCTTTCAGATTTAGCCATCATCTCTATTGAATCCGAAACCTCAGAAAAAAATGGATTTCACCGAAACTTTTGACAAATTTGCTTCTCAGAAAGCCATAAAAGTTATTTATTAGGTGGTCTTTGTAGAAAGACTGATTTATATATTTTTCTTTTCACGAGATTTATGCTTTAGTAATTTTTTGAAGTGAAACTTCTTTGCGGACGGGAGTGAATGGGAAACTTACCCAGTTTTGCGTAACAGTGAAAAAGCGAACGGTAGTGATTTCCCCCATCCCCCCTGAAACTTCGCCGTGGTGAGGAGATAGCGAGTTGGAGGAAAAGAGAGTGAGAGGGGGGAGGTACACCACGTGACTTGCGTCATATCCGTGAAAAAGTTGGACGATTGGTGCATCAAAAGTATATCTTGGTGCTATGGATGAAAGGCGCTTAGGTATTGGTGACATTAAGTGGGTACTCTCGTAACGAACTCGCGTGGCATATTTTCGTAGTTTTTATATAATAAACGTGCCTTTTTCAACGAAATAAACGCACCCAAAATATTACCATTATATGACTCTTGCCGTTACGAGAGTGTCTGGGGCATTGTGTATATGTCACTAAAGTTCGCGCTGGAATCGCTACGGATAGCGTCTTCTAAGCAAACACAGTGATTTCTGTTAGTGATGCATTAAGTTTATATTATTAATTTTTATTTTCATTGAATCAAAATAAATTCTGGTCAGATAGCCTAGAACAAATGCAAAAAGAGGAAAAGAGTTTCATGAAAGAAAAAAAAGCAAAACTAACAGCAATTCCTGGCGAAAGTCTGTACATCACCAGGTAGTTCTGTCGCAGCTTTTATCATCTTTATCCATAAAGCTTTAGTGCTGTACACATCAGAGGCTGCTTCAATCATTGGATCCGATGATGATTAAAAGCCGATTATCTTAACTGGAGACTTTAATATTAAATTTTCTGAGTAAACACATTTATTTTGCATTTCTAATTATAAAATGTCTATTTTTATTTCAAAGGTAGTATTTTTGTTTGCTTATTGTTTAATTAAAGTATTTTGTCGCTATTATGACATATTAGCTAATAAAAAAAGGGGGTTCTGCACTTGAATTGTATTTACATTTTATTAATGCTTTACTTTAATACAGGTAGATGAGTTTACAGCGACAACGTTAAGTATTAGTCAAAATATGGAAAATTCTCTAGAAGGTCGGCAGATTAGGTCTCTGCACGCAATGGGCCGACACCCTAGGGTCAGCCCTGCATACATCTATCCGTTTGCCTCGATGAATTTCGTGGGCCTCGAAAAGATACAGTCAGATGAGCGGTATTAGTAACATTAAACTAACATTTAAATGCTAACTTTTACATAAAAGACTAAAATTAAATTCAGACAAATATTATTAATAGAAATAATAAAAAGTATTATGAAACATAACATCTTAAAATTTGCAATCTTATAAATTTTAATAAATCACAATGACAAAAATTTCTTTGTTTATATCTCTCTTAATATAAAATTTTTAAAAAAATTCCAGTAAACAATCAACTGCAAAAAACAAAAAAGGGGGGGGGGGTCAAAAAGAGCTAAAATCACATTAGTGTCTTATACCTTGAGTGACAGAAATTCTTACTATAATATTATAAACGCGAAAGTTTGGATGTATGGATGTTTGTTACTCTTTTACGCAAAAACAACTGAATGGATTTTAATGAAACTTTACCATAATATAGCTTATACATCAGAATAACACATAGTCTATAATTTATAAAGATATTGTGTGAAGTGTCCAAAATATAACGATAAATGTCAAGTAAGAGTAGGAAAAAATTCTGAGATCTCCAAGCTATTCTGGCGTGTGCTGTAAAAACCGTTACAGTTATACGTATATAATCACGTATACAAAAAAGTTCGCGACAGCATATACAGTGGACCACAAAAGTGTTCGTACACTTGCAATTTCCTATAAAATTTAATGTTTTCGACTAATAAAAATTAATATATTGGAATTGTAATTTTTTAATGATATCTGCAAATTGTTCTTAATAGAATGACATAATTATTTTTTTTAATGATATAACTGTTATTTTTAAAAATTAATAATCAAAAAGCTATTGAAAAATTACGCCACAAAATTCTTCGTACACCAAACAAAAATCTCAACTTAGCTTTAGATATTGTATTTCTTTCTTACTTTATACTTAGTAGGATATCGTTTAGTGTCCACAATAACTTTTAAATGTTTTGGTATAGATTTAATCAGTTTTTTGTAATTTCTGCATCGGTTTTCCTCCATGCTTCTGTTATTATTGTTTTTACTTCCCATTATGTGTATATATGTCATGTTTTCTTTTTTTTTTAAATAAAATTCTCACCAAATATGTTCTACTGGGCTAAATAAACTGATTGAGGAGGTTTTTTCAGAATTTTGAGGCAGTTCTTGAGACACCAGTGGCATACATTGAGAGAAGTGCGCTTGGTGTCATTATCTTGTTAAAAAATGAAGTGGTCTCCAATATCCAAATTTTGGGCGGATAATTTAAAATTCCTCTAAAATATTTAAATAGAGCGCATGATTCACAATACCATAAAAAAAAAATTACCTAATTTTCAAGTCGATTTACAACCCCACGCAAGAACTTCTCCACCTCTGTGCTTCAGCAAGAAGGTGGAGGAGTTCTTGTTCCACATAAATTCATGGGATTAAATTCCTCATTTTTTCATTTACAAACTCTTATATGCCAATTAGAACCAAAAATGTTTAATTTTCTGTCATCCCAATCAATTTTCTGTCAATTTGAATTTTCTGAAATTTAATCCCAAGAATCAAATTGGATCAATGAACCATGGAGATGGAAGTGTTATTGCGTGGAGATGTAAATCGGCCTCAAAATTAAGTAATTTGGTAATTTTTTTTATGGTATTTTGAATCATCAGCTCTATTTAAATATTTTAAAGTGAAATTTCAAATTATCCGGCGAAAATTTAGATATAGGAGACTACTTCATTTTTTAACAGGATAATGACGCCAAACGCTCTGCTCTCAATGTACCCGCTGGTGTCTCTATAACTGTCCAAAATTCTGAAAAAACCTCCTCAATCAATTTATTTAGCCCAGTAGAACTTATTTGGTGAGAATTTTATTTAAAAAAAAAATGAAAACATGACTTATAAACACATAATGGGAAGTAAAAACAATAATAACAGAAGTATGGAGGAAAACCGATGCAGAAATTACAAAAGACTGATTAAATCTATACCAAAACATTTAAAAGTTATTGTGGACACTAAAAGATATCCTACTAAGAATAAAGTAAGAAAGAAATACAATATTTAAAGCTAAGTTGAAATTTTTGTTAGGTGTATGAAAACTTTTGTGGCGTACTTTTTCAATAGCTTTTTGAACAGAAAGTAATATTAATGTATTGTACATCCAGATGTAAATTATTTACACTATTTTAAGCGTTCCTTTCACAAAATTTGTAACAATATGTTACTTTTGCTGAGTAAAGATCGGCCTAGGAAGGCGTTTTCAAAAATCGACCCACAAGAGAGTTACGAGGCGTTATAAATAAAATAAAAAATCTTTTTCATCAGCTATTATATCTACAGACTTAAAATTTAACAAATATGTTTTTTTTATTCAGCTAAGATATGCAAAAAGCTTTTTTTTTTTTGTTACATTTGCAACTCAGATAAAATTAACTAATTAAAAACTTCTTTATCCTTCTATCTGCATTGTTTAATTCTTCAATTCACCCATGCGAAGAACGGGTATATCAGCTAGTAATAATTATAAAGAAACATACTCATAAATTCTGTTTTCTGGCTAATATCTTATAACAATATTCAGAAAATGATAGCAAGAATAATAAATCAACGTTTTGAGTACAAAATGCTTTTCATTGTAATTCTTAAACATTACTTATGGATTTCAGCTTATTACTTTATTTTCACAAAAAAAAAATCTCAGAAAACTCATTAAACAGCCACTCATCTCATCCATATTCAAGAAAGACAAAACAAATTTTCCATTTTATGTGAAGGAATACTTTTCCAATTATTTTAATCTGGGTTCAAAGTCATTACATCTATTTTCCAAACTGGTTTTCTTATAACGGTTGATTCATTCAATTCACAACTAAAATTATTTTATTAAGGAATAGTTGTTGAGGAAATGACCAAAGTGCCTAGCTCATTCGAGCTTTAACCCCTCATTATAAGGATTTTGAATGACTGTAATGTTATGACTCTTGTCCTTTGTTATTAACGAATAAAATTTTACTCTAAAACACGAACACAAACGACAACTACACAAATCTACATAAAACATGAAAATTAATCAAAATTTTACATCTGTCAGATCGCCATGTACTTCCTCTCAAAAAGAGAAAATCCCGCTTTTCAAGAACGCCAGAAAGTGCGCATAGTCCACTCTCAACGACGTTCCCCCATAAACTCTCGCTTCATTTCCAGATTTTTAATTCGTTACCCGCATCACAATTTTGCGTTCTTCTGTTTTTTCCATATGTGTTCCTTTGATTTATAGTGGTTTGCTATTTTGCACTTCTGCGATCTGTAGCCCTTGTTCGATTGCGAACGATAACGTGATATACACTGTGGCGGTATCTAAAGTAAGCCAGTAACAGCCTCCGGTCAGGAGTGAGTTTTTGTCTAGTGGTCATGTTACGGGGCTACGAATCCTATGGTAGCGAGTTCTAGTCCTCCGATATTGGTGACCTTGGCTGAAAAGAAAAACGCAAACCTCCTGATGTGTCACGGCACCATCTACCCGCAAGAAGAGCAAGCAAAGTCGTCAAAACTCACCTGACGCAGCAAAGTCGTCAGACTCACTTGACGCAATAGTCACAACTCCCATGCTCGCCATAACAACAAAATATCTGGTTCGTTCGCCTATTCACTAGTGGGGGAGTACTGTGAGGTATCTAAAGTAAGCCAGTAACAGCCTCCGGACAGGAGTGATCACTTTTGTCTAGTGGTATGTTACGCGCTTACGAATCGGAAAGTACCGAGTTCAAACCTCCGATAACACCATGAAGTCGAAATTCCTTTATTCTTTTTGTGCATAAATCTTCTGCTTTTTCTTTTGATTTTTTTGCGTCCAACCTTCTTTAACTCAAGTCAACTTTCATATTAAGACAACAAATAAAATATTTCGTTCTGATAAACTCGGGTACGTTTATCTTTTCCATGGGAATTTTTTTTTGTTTTTTTTTTTGAGAATTTAGATTTATTCAGTCAATTGTTCAACCACGGTTTCTGGTGCCACTTTGTTGTTACTTGTGGAATGAATTCTTCACCAGGGATATATTTAGGTATCACAGTATCTAACAAGCACAGCCAATAAATATGAAGATACATACAAATTTTGGCAAGAAGATAAAAAAGTGTGCTACTCCATGCTTTTTGTTCGGAAAACTAGAGCGGCGATCGTCGCCTGGCTACATTGGCGATTGCCTCATTAACCGCGTTTTATTCTGCCCAGTTCTATATCTAAGATAACTTTTTCGAGATCGATACAGGTGTACATAGTTCTGTTATTCCGCAATATTTTGCACTTAGTGCTAAAGTTCAGCAGGTCTTAACTTTGTATGCTGTGAACACCACAAAACCAATTTTGCCTGATTTAAGTTTAGGGCTCCAACTTACTTAGTCTTTAGTGATCACAGATGTACACCTACCAATCATCGGAGTTGATTTTCTGAAACACACTTTAATTAAACATCATAGAGTTATCTCGACGCGAACACTAAACTTTCTTCTAACGGCCTACTTCCAAAAAGTAGGCCTTCAGCCAGAGGCGGATTAAGGTAGTTGGGGGCCCCTGGCGGTAAGAGGTTTGAGGCCCATCGGCTCAAGAGTCGAAAAACTAAAACAGTGAGAGACTCTAATACTTTAAATTCTCAAAATAAAATGTATTGCTAATAAAACTCAACAGCTTAAGAAAAATCTTA
Source organism: Trichonephila clavata (assembly GCA_019973975.1). Taxonomy (NCBI): domain Eukaryota; kingdom Metazoa; phylum Arthropoda; class Arachnida; order Araneae; family Nephilidae; genus Trichonephila; species Trichonephila clavata. The sequence continues at coordinate 8,524 of BMAO01019008.1, forward strand.
ACTGCATATAAAAAACTCAAAAGCCTTACTCAGCTTACAGTTTTGCTGTACAACTTGATTTCTTTTTGGTAAATTCATTAATTATTTTTACCGTATTTATTTTGTCCAAAACATTTTGTTCTGTATATAATATGGCCATATCGTTTAATTTGACTTTTCTCCAATAGTACTTCTTAAATTATTTTTAGCACGTTTTAAAATTGAAAAATATTTTTCACTGATGCATTTGATATCGGTAATGTTAAAAATATTTTTAAAGTATTTCTACATTAGGATTTCTCTTGCAATTCGATAAATTTCTAGCGGGGTTTTTCATTATATCTTTGCTTTCTTTTCATTTCTTGTTCCAATTCATATCGTCAAAATTAAAAGATTCATTGTCGTCTTTGTAAGTTTCCTTTAATTTTTGTGTAGCTTTCTTTTTTATTTCAGGTTATAATCTCTCGTCAAAAACACAATAAAGTGTTCTATAACAGTTTGATAAATCTCAGCTCTTGGGGATAGTTCTGCTCTCTAACTGATTTTCCCTTTTTTCAAAATTTCAGAGCCGACTTCTTTACTTTCACCAAGAATAATTTTTTTCCTTTACTGCCGCCGAGCTTGTCTAGCTTCCTCTTCAAACGAGAGCCCAGATAAATCAGTTGCTCCTTGTTCTATCCTTCCAAATTCATTTCTGAAATTTTGAATATAGTTTTCTAGAGAATATAGTAGGCTAGATCCTTTTAATTATTTACACTCAGCGTATTGCAATGATTTGCTAGTAGCATTTATTTTTTAAAGTATGGTATTCCCAAACAGGGTCCATTAAGGAAATTTCCTATTTTCCCCATCTGTTTCAAAAGGGAAGCGGCCTCCAATGTTGCGGTTTTTTTCCCTCATTCGTATCACGGATTTCAGCCAAGACGACTTTTATTAATCTTTATCGTGCTATTAAGCTCTAAATTCAACTAACGAAATAATTTGCTTTGAACTAGAAATATCTTTTATCACGTAACATCATTTTATTTCATTTAATTTCATCACTGATGGAAATTAAAATCCCAACACAAAGAAGAATTTATGTAATATCGACGAAATTTGGTAGGCGTGTTTATGCATCTGAAAGATGACTATAATTCAAATTCAGAAGCGTATCTACTACCACTTCAGACGCATCATTGAGCCCCAAGCCGCAGGGCTCTAACATGTGTAATTATGGTCCTACTAACAGGGCTCTTATATATATAAAAAAAGGCCCCTAAAGAGTCTGGATACAGGGCCCACTCAGATCTAGCTCCGCCAGTGTTCAAATTTCTCGTTAGTCGCATAAGTGTAGCGCTAGTTGGGCCACTTGGAGGATGATAATCAAGTGCACTTAATACGCACTATAAAGTTCGTGAATGTTATTTATCTTTGAGATTTGATGTAGTGAGTTGATGTTAGCTCAAAATGATTTAAAGATGACGAAGAAAACTTTATCAACAGCTATCTGAGTTTGAACGAGGTAGTATTTTTGAGCTAAAAAAAATAGGGGTTTTCTTTCCACGATATTACAGAAAGATTCAGAAGGAATATATCCACTGTGCCTGATTTTTGGCCGCAGTGACCCTGGAAGGCACTACCTTACGAAAACTATGGTTCAACCTCGCACGGATCACCACTGACAGAGAAGACCGCAGTATTCACCACATGGCTGGGGAACGTAGTGCATCTACAGCAGAAATTACAGCTTGTTCTGGCACCAGAATGACACAGTGAACTGTAACAATTCAGTCGTTTGAGAAATAACTCCCATCCAGGCGCTCTGTAGCGTTCAAACCATTAGCTCAAAAAATCATTGACATCTGTGATTTCAGTGATATCACGCTAGAGATCATTGGAGAGTGGAGTGGCAATGTGTAGTGTTCTCCGATCAAAGCTGTTTCTCTCTTGGTGCCAGTGATGCAGTGGCGTAACGGAGAATATTAGGAGCCTCCTGCAAAGTCCGGTTTCGGGCCCCAAGCCATAGTTGATGTCATTCAGGCTTTGGGACCTTAGAATTCTGCCCCCCTCCCCGCGATGTGGGGGTTGAGGGATGTATGTTACTCCACTGCAGTGATGACTGTATATTGATTAGAAAAAAGCCAGGTCAATGCCTGCAAACACTCTTTCTGCAACCTAGATACACTGGGTCTGCACCTACAGTTATTGTCTGGCACTAACAATTTTCTTTGATTGTAGGAGCGCTCTTGAGGTTAATTCACATATCCTGACAGCAAACTTGTACGTCAATCTATCGATTAAAACTGTTGTACTGCGATTTATAAATATCATTCAAGGGTTTTTTTCCAATAAGATAACGTGCTTCCTCATTCCCTGTTGTAACCCATCGTGCTCCATAGGGTGTAATATTTTTTTCTTGGTGTTTGGATTTTTTTTTCCATCAGTATAAAATGTACCCGAGAGTAATTAAACTCAGCTGTGGACTAAAACTGAACTTGTTTGACTTGTGACTTTAAAAGTATTAATTCGTTTGAAATAAAATTTAGGCAAAAAGAAAGAAAAAAAAGCGCAAGCGAAAATTTTTTACAGGTTGCAACAATTTAGATATACCGAAAAATGATGACTAGGGCTGCTACACGACTCAAATACGGTTTGCAATATCGGTTCAGATCTTTTTGTTGCATGTTGAATTTATAAATGGAACATGTCAAGTTTGGGGCCCCAATGGCTCTGGGGGCCTCTGGCGGCCGCCAGGTCCGACACCCGCTTAATCCGCCTCTGCCTTCAGCATCTAACCTAGCAATATTAATCGGCAATTCGAAGTTTAATAAAGTTTTTAAACAAAAACCCAACATAATTAAACCTTCACAACAGTTAAATTTTAATCTTTCTACCCATTGACCCGACTAAAGGTGTGGAAGGAAGTAAAGAATCATTTTCGAAATGATAAATTCCAATTATTTTATTTATCACTATAATCGACTCAAATACAATCAATTTAACACTATAAATAGGCTTATCCAGTCAAGCAACAGAGGGGAGAGACGAGAATCGCGTTTGGGAAGAATACGTTAAATAAACTTCTTTTTTTATATTAAAGGTTCTTCCTTAATATTACTTTACATGGTAGATATATACTTAATGTCCGCTTAGCGACTACAACACTTCAAATATCAACGTAATATGAAGTTGACAGTACCTGACTTTAAGCAGTCTTCTAATGAATTGGAATTAACTTTCTCTTCCTGGCTATAATCTTTTACAAGGTAATCTTTACCTTGAATCTTTCTTGTCGCCGCAAATAAACTGTTCTCTTTACTTCTAATTCATTAACTCGCGAGCAAGAAATATATCTAATAAACTTAATTTGCATATCACGTTTCATTCTTTATGAGAAGATTGGTGAATTTTGCTAGCCCAAAAAATACCCAAGAGGCTTATTAATAGAAGGTCGCGTATAGATCCGTCACATCTAAATGTGTGTGTATGTATACATATATATCTTGTTCAAATTTTTCAATCGTTAATAAAATAATTTCTATTAATCTATTCTCAAAGTAGGAATTCACTTAACTTTTTTTTTATATTATACTTGTTTACTTTCTAATGATAATAATTTTGACAGTTTTTTAAAGACATCAACGTGAGCGAAGTTGTGGGTAAAAGCAAGTTGATAATAATAATAAATTGCAAATAACGTAAGCTGATACTAAATAAATATTATACAAATAAAAGAAAGTTACCATAATTGGCAAGATTGGCAAAAATAGTATGACGTGTTTCTGAACATTATTATACAAATCAAATAATTATACTTACATAATTTACTAAGTTAGTCCAATTAAAGAAGTATTTATACTTAGTTCATTGCATTCATTCGTTTAAGTTGAAAAGGGAAGGCCCATTTATCAGAGACAATTAGATCTTATAATAGCGATGTAACCAAAAAGAAAATTTAAATCTCAAAGATGATCTATGCAAGTATTTTTCAGTCTCTTGATTTGGCTGGGCCGCGGTAGACTAGTGGTCAAAGTCATGTAGCTGGCGTGTTATGAGTTTGAGCCTAGTGCCACTGAATACACCGCCGTGTAGAAGGGACCGCTGCACGTTAAATGTGTTGAGACTTAAAGTCATCCCGTTGGTGTGGTGGGGAAGTTTGGAGAAGGGGTGCTGACTCAGGTTTTGTCCTCGTCACTTGACCAGGTTCTAAGATATCGAGGCCCGTCGCCAATAGCTCTCTTGCAGCTTTTTTGGGTGACGTAAATATGTAACGGGTCTATCCACGAGCCTCCTACTAACCCTCTTGGGAAAAACTATTTCTTTAAATATGTTCTATTGAAAACTTTCTCTCGAAGAAGAAAATACGGTTTATGTAAATGAAGGTTGATATTTAAGCATTAACTTTTAGGTACGAGAGGTTAGTGGTTAGCAGTGAGCTAGTCGAGAGTTGATCGATGACTAATTGTTGAATAATTAATGATTGTTAATTGACGATTTAGTCGACAAGTTGAATTAGATTAATATCGTCTAGAAGTCGAATAGCTGAGAACGGAACTACGGCTATTCAGAACGTATATTACTAAAACGTTCTAAGAGTAAGTGATTCGTGATTTAAATATTAAATATCTCTTCTGCCTTGCTTTTGCTCCAATACTTAATTAAAGTTGCATTTCCTACCCTGGATTATTTGAATTGATTGATAGAATAATAAAATAGATTCATTCTGATTACGGCAGATCTTTATTCTAACTCCCAACACCGATGGATGTGAAAAGACATCCATCACAAATATAAGTCTATCGCTTGGATAAATGCTTGAATTTTACGTAAAGAAAAGACAAGTGAATAAATTTTCGAAGCCGGAATTTTTATCTCGGTTAGAAAAAGTGCTTGGAATCGAGTATCAGTAAGAGAAACAATTAAGCAAAAAATGTTAACCAAAAACAAGAAAAAATACAATTATAGATTAATTTGGACGGGTACCTTGTCAAATAAGATATTGTGAAGTCTGTAAGAAAAACAGAATTTGTGTAAAATGTAGAAATACATATGTGGAAAATGTGCTGTGTAAAACTTGTAAAAAAATTAACTGAAAATATATAAATGTAAATAAACCTTCTCTAAACAGAAGAAAATATTTTGTTGACTTTCCAAAAAAAAGTCTCATTCTATATTAAAATGAAGCGGTTATTTGACCATTTACACTAGGAAGTGTGAAATGTCTACAAAGAATAAAAGTGTAAATAGAGTACAAAGATATCCTTTTATAATATTCATTTTAAATGCCATTTTTTTACTACATACATATAAAGTATGAGAACAAAAGAAAGGAAGTACAAAATAAAATTATAAATCTATGCCTGTACAATTTTTATACTGGAAAAATTTGTGAAGCTTTCTGTCTTGTCAACCCTTTAAATCTCAAGGAAAGCCTTGTGTGCCACTTTCGTTTATTTACGTTTTAGCAATGAATTATAAGCGAATTTAGACATTTTTTAAATGGTATAGTATAGAATAAAAACAAATTCAAGTTTCCGTAATTGTATTAAATAAAATTGCATCCTTTTACGAAACAAAGTATTACAGTTTTTGTAGACCTAGAATGAAATTTTATCTTTAAATATTCATTTTATTTCAGCTCTGACTTTCAATAACAAATTTTTTTCGTGTATTCCTTAATAACCCCTGGATTTATGCATCTCGTCTATTACTACAAAATACCAACATATCATGAAAATAATTTTAAGCCAAAATTATTTTTTTTATTCTGGATAATACACCTATTCTCTTGAGTAGTGTTTGATCTGGTTTATATCGTTCTGTGGTTCATCGCGAGGGCTATTTGCGACGGACCTCGTATTTTTGATACACGGTCAGGTGACGAGGATGACACTTGAGTTGGCTCCTTCTCCCCCACACCAACGGGAAGATTAAGCTACGACATATTTAACGTGCATCAGTCCTTCCATACGGCGGGTCTTCAGTGACACTAGGTTTCGAACCCACGACTCGACAGCACCATCCACGAATCCGTGGCCACTTAAGTAATATATTAGTATTTGTTTAATGTCCCACAAAGAAATACGTTCTCAAAGTAGATTTTAATCAGAATTTTCTCTTTCGAAAATGCAAATTTATTCAAGATATTGCTACAGTTGTATTCCGTTTTGAAACACATAGCTTTTTGATATTATTACTATACTATTGTTAGATTTAAGTTTTGTGCTATTTTATCGAACTTTTAAATACACTTTTTATACAGTTTTGACTCATTACTGTGTCTAATATTATCTAGTATAGAAATCTTATCTTCTATATTGTTATTTTTATAACATCCTTTTATAAGCTTCACTTGTATGTAACGGAACTTTTGAATGCAATTTTTACCTACTTTAAAAGATTCGATTATTAATTCGAAGTTGTGCTCACTTGTCCAGGACCGATGACAATACAATAATTTTATTGTTTTGTTCCATTGTCCTGATCAGGATCATCAAGATTAACGATTTTCCCTTTTCAGATCCTATCCCGCATCTGGCAACTAATTTCAGATCCATTTGCAGATTTGGCGACTAAAAGATTAAGTTACAACTTAGTTCGATTAACTATAAAAAGGTGTTTTTTAAACAATAACTTTTATTATTGAACTACAAAAAATTAATTCACGGCAAAATAAATTTCTAAAGCGTACAATTCATTTAAATATGCAATGTAAATGTGTCACCAATGGTTCTTCAGTGGTCATATTCAAATTTTCCGAAATACTTCAGGAAACCCCAAAGATTGAAATGATTACGAGAAATCCGTTTATTTAATCATTTTTTAACACGCTTTTATAAGCTTCACTTGTTTGTAACGAAATCTTTGAACTCGATATTTTTACACTTTAAAAGGTCAGATTAATTCGAAATTTTGCACACTTGCCAAGGACCGATGACAATACAATAATTTCATAATTTTGTTGCATTGTCCTGATCAGGATCATCAGAATGAACTATTTTCAGATTTGTCAACAAATTCCATATACCATTTCCAGATTTGGTGACTTTAACCTTAAAAGCGAAAACGCTCGAGGTTAATACAAATACAACAAACAAAAAAAAGTGTTCTTTATGTGAAAAAGGGAAGAGTGTGAGCAATTTCTTACCATAATATTAACAATTGTCTAGTTTTTCTGAAAATAGAAATAAAAAGACTTGTGCTGGTGGGAAAAAATTAATTTATGTTCTAACTGCTAAACACAGACGTAAAGTCTGTTTTTCTTAATTCTCTTGTCAGATCTGTAAAATGAAACATCATTCATTACTTCATTTTACCAAAAGAGCTGAGAATTGGTTCAGATGTCCCCGGATTAAATAACTTCTCGCAAAACTCTTCGTTTCAAAACATGTACTTTTATGTCTAATGCTGATGCAAGTTTCAGAGAGAATATTGAGCTCTTTTTAGTGAAAAATATCATTGATTTTACATCTTCTTCCGCATGAAATACTTCAAACTTAGCTGTTCCAGATTTCCTTCAATTGGCTGATCCCACATTTTGCAAACCAGGCCGTATCGACGCACTGATAAGGTGTCCAATGGGTATTCCAGATTCTGAAAAATGACGCATTTAAGATTAATTCATCATTGAATATAACATAGTTTAAAAAACTAAACACATGCCTTAATTGAAGATCGAACTAAAAAAATTAAAAATAAATTATAGTTTTAAAAAACCAAGAACGCACTTTTATGGTTAATCGAACTAAAAAGTAAAAAATAATTCTTAATATAAGAATAAAATGATTCACGAGAAAATGAATGTCATTGTGGTAAAAGCATGGGGCGCTCGATATCACAATTGTTATTTCTTACTATAATTCTACTCCAAAATGTGGAGTTGGTGTAAAAATGTAGTACAAAGCACCCCTTGCTTTTACCACAATGACATTCATTTTCTCGTTAGTCATTTTATTCTTATATTAAGAATTATTTTTTTACTTTTTAGTTTGATTCACTATAAAAGCGTGTTTTTTTTAGTTTAAACTATCATTTTTTTAATGCACTAGTACCTAAACATTCGCATACATCAGCGCATTTTTCCCACGATCACCTAACATTTATACATCTAATTTTATTCGAATCTAACGCGAACATGAATTAACCACCCCATTAATTTTTTTATGATCTCAGAGCCACATGTAATTGACATACTTATATTAATATATGTACTTATTATAAATGATAAAGGAGCAAAAACTTTTTTAAAAAAATATTGGATCGGTATTAACATTTACAAATATCAAATAAATAGTTCATACACTTCAGTGTCTATCTTTTTATACATATAGAGATATAAAGTTTTACCATTATGTTCTAGAAATTAAGTAATTTTCAATGTTAGCTAAAAACGCTAAGTATTTACTTATTATTGCAGCTTGTGTGTGGTGTTTTCTAATTTCCTCACCGGTTAATTATTTTTCATTGATAAAATTCGTTTTAACGAATCAAAAGAGAAATTATTGAATATGCTTTAAATTATTATTTAAAAATTAAATTTAGTGTAAAGTTATTAAAAAGCACTTCGCATATACATTTAAAAAAAAAATGCTTCCGTCGAAAACAGGAATAATATGCTGGAATGTTAGGAATTTAAAAAAAAAATTCTTTAAAATAGATTTTAAAGCTGTCCTTCTTTGCGTTATATATATATTTTTTTATAATCTGCATTGTTTCGATTCCAGATGAAAACTATCATAAAAAATCACAAATAGAACTTTTTTCATTTAAAATAAATTTCCCTTTTCTAGCATCAATTTAGTTTTTTAAAAAAACCGTTTCTTCAAACTCTCTTTCGCTAAAATTTATTTCAGTGGCTGCGTATTTTAAAGCTTTACGCATTGCTTATTTTAGGGATAACAACACAAAAATACTACAGCATATAGAATATACTCTCAGCATGATAAAAGTTTAAAATCCTCAAATTGCTTTGCTCAAAAAAGCATGCATAATTTTGAAAGTATGGGCCGTTTATGATTTGTTTTCGTTTGTTCGAATACTACAAGTAACTCTGAGAATCCTGCTCGTAATTTTTTTTCTCCTTGTAAGATATAACAAATGCTAAAATGATTCATTCAAATCCTTCAGAGACGCGAAATGGTGCTAAATTTTTGGAACAAACCACCCACTCGCGAAAACGGATGTTCAAAAATAGACCAATCTAGCTTTTTTATTTTCTTAAAAAGATTTTAACAGTTCTCTTAAATGGTAATCTATTACGTCATTGTTGATTCCACAGGTATTCGTTTTGGCGATTATCGGGATGTTTTATAAGTCTATGTAGATAGAGATTGGATGAGAATTAGGGGAAAAGTTGGCGTTGGCGACGTAGTACTCTTTAAATAAAGCAACCCTTAGCAGTCAGACAAGTTTAACTTCACGTGCGATTGTTTGCTGGTGGTTCGTAAAATTCGTTCCGTTTTGCAGACGCGGCTAACTGCTGGCGGTTCTGAAGAAAGTAAGTTTTGAATTATACATATTGAAAATTTTAATTGCCAAAAGTTTTTGATATATTTTTAGGCAAATAAATTCTTAAATGAAGTATTATTTGAATTAAAGAGGATATTGTTTTTGCAAAATAGAACAGAAATAATAAATTGTATTGTTTTAGAATCTACCAATGATTGACAGGTTCCAAACGTGTCTTTTTAAAATGACCGGTCAACTGCAACGTGGGTTATTTGATTTCCTATTGTTTAAAAATAGATCTTCTGCTATTGTTTCTATTCCATGATGTATGAAATGGCTTTTTTTCTCTTTAAAATTTTCGATTGAACTTTTGACTGCTGACATAAAAAAAAAAAAGAGAAATGCTGGTTGTTAAAATTTAATTGATGGCCTAGTTTCAAATTTTCGTATTTATTAAAATTTAAAGATTTTTTATTGTTGATTGGGAAGTGTAATACTTTGTAGCTGTGTGTGTTATTCTAAATTTTTAAGTAATCTTCCTTTTAATTTGAAATCAATTCTTTAATCGGAAAAAAGTGCATGTAGTATTTGCCTTCAATAACTTAGCAGAAATGTAGGTGCCTTTTTCACTTTGTATTTTTAACTCTTGTTTTTTTAAATGCAAGTTGATAAAGCTAGTAAAACTTTACAGTGAAATCGAATTTTTAGTTTAACATATCTTGAATTCGTTTAGATTTTACCTCGAATTTATTTCTTAGTTTTACTGTAAAATCTAGCTAAAGAACTTTGTTAACCGTATCCCGATATAAAAAAGGCTCGTTTCTTACTATCAATCTCTTAATTGTAATTTTGGTCGTTGGCGCTTTCAATCATTTCGTTCATTCATTAATTTAAACAAGTTCGTTATTTTTGGAGACAGCTTTTCAATTTCAACAATACTGATTTTTGTCGAAATTTAGTGTTTATATAGTGTAAAAACGTAAGCCAATTGTATTTTTATTTTTTTAATGAATATTTGACAAATAGATTAGGCTTTATTTTAATTTAGTTTTTAAAAAAATCTAAATTTTTCAATATTTTCTTGAATGCGTCTTGATACATTTTTCTTTGGTATCTAATTTATTTAAATCTGACTGTATTAATTTCATAATCTGAGATGTATATAAACTCGAACCCAACTAATTGTTTTCGATGTTTCTTTGTATTAATAAAAAAATGATTGCTTAGCACGACTTGGTTAGTTAAATGCAGCATTAATAGACTGTTAATAGATGCATGATAGCAAACTTTAGATTATACTCCCTTGACCGATTTTGTTAATCAGTATAAAATGGAAATCTCAAATGTTAATCGTTTTTTAGACCACTTCGAAACTAAATATAATGTGTTGTGAAATGAGCCGTTAAAAAAGACTACGGGAAAAACCTAATTGCATTATTCGTCATTTTATAAGCACGCCGAGTATTCAAAAACTGGTATACATTTTTATCGTGAATTGGAACCATTTATCATTTTTAAAGAGTACCATTTGCTCCTCTTCTCACAATGTATTAAATATTTAGTCTGGAGTTAAGCCTTCAGTGTTGCAATAGTATTGTGGGTTCAAGTCCTGATGCCACTAATGATAAACTTTTTATAGAATTTAACTTTCAATGCATGCATATTAAAATAAAGGTCATTTACTTTACCGTAGTTTGGAATATCTGAATCAATTTTTCAAATTTCATCCATTTAACAAGCCCATATACTTTCAGAATTGTAATCTAAAAATTGTCCATAGGATCACATTTTTCTATGGTTTCTCCGTTCTTTTATACATATGAGGAAAATTAAAAAAACAAACATACATTTAAATTAATCTTCAGTATAAATAGGTCTTATTTTACTCGTATGCTTTCAAAACACGAACATTCCACAACCAGAAGGAAACAAACGTTAGCACGTTAAAAAAATTCTATCGGTAGCTTTTCATCAACGATTATTTTGGGTCAATCCTTGGAAGGTGATGGTAATCTTCCACGAAACTGTTTTCATGTTTACTGAAGCATTTCTAAACATGGCTTTGGAGAACAAAATGAATATTGAGTTAAAAGCAAGAAGCGAAATAAAATGAATTCTCTAAAAATTTAGCAAGCTTTTCTGAAGCCAACTTCAATTTAAATTTTATCCATACAAATTGTAAATTTTAGTTAAGTCTCTATCAATCCTTTTCTCGGCTCTGACAATTCGTTGCTTCGAGTAACTTTAGCATCACCATTTATTTAAGTTTGTTGGTAATTGGTTTTCATCCGATAAGTTTCTGGGCTCTAATTCTTTTATAATCCCCTACTATAGTAACAAATGCTTTAAAAAAAATGCACATTGGATATCAAGATATCACCTGATACTTGTGGAGGGGAAGAAAAACATTCGAACCAAACTTGTATTCAATCTGGTTTCTATTCGGATTTTCACGTTTTCGATTCTCGGCATGTTCTTGTGGCTTTAATTCTAGAACTAGGTCACGATGTTTCATTTTTCACTGTTACACAATATCTTGGACTGAACTCTAGAATAGTTATATCCATCGACTAATCTTGAGTGACGTTTTAGACACTCGGGGAATACGAAATGGTTTCCCAATATTTTTGTTATTCTATCTTTAGTTTGTATGAAGATTCTATTTCGCATACAAGTTCCGAATTTTTAAGTCTACTTCCAATATTTTTCTCATTGTGGACATTGAGAATTTTTCTTTTGCTAAACAATTTTAACTTGGACTGATCTGAGGACCCGCCGTGTAGATGGCTTGATATCGAGGCACAAAGCGTTCACGCTAGTGTAGTGTCTGGAAGTTAGAGTGACTTAAACGTTCAAAATTACGAGGTCAATCTCAACTTCAAAGTGCGTCGTAAATCCAAAAATCTAATGATACGTGTAATTTTGGTTAAAATACAAATTCAGGTGAGCGGATTGGTTTTACTCTAGGTAACCAACGTGCCCATTCTTAAATTAAATCGTAAACTTATGGCCCATACACATTTTAAGGGGGGGGGTTGTCTTAGAATCGCGCGTTATTAATGGGAATACTTAGAAGTATCTTAAACTTTTTGCCGAACATTTTACTCGGAAATTTGTCTACCCTTTTGACGCTAAAATCCTGTTTAACGACTGTTATTCCAATTGCCGTAAAATCCGGCGTAAAACGCGCATTTGTAACGCAAAAAATAAGCTCGAAATTTATACGAGCGCGTGTTATACGCCGGATATGAAAAGGAGACCTTTTAAAAATAAAAGAAATGATATTCTTTACGAACTTAAAGGTTTGTAGTTCTAGAAGTATACTATTTTTCTAATGCTTTTAGAATAATACCTTGAACAAATGAATTCAAAACGTAAGAGCATTGTACATATCAGGATGCTTTGTAATAAAGAATGCACGTTATACGGTGAGTATACCTAAAAATCAAAGAATGCAGCGTTATACGCCGGATTTTACTGTATATTGCATTGTCTTTTTAAAACAAATGGAACTAAAATGAAAGTTTCACAATAGCACTAAACAAGCTGTCTTTCGTAAAATACAGAGTGGATACAAAACAATAAAACTGAATTGAATCGATGCATTTATCTTTTAAGCGTGTTTTGATATCTTTTTAAAGTGCTAGATGTTTGAATTCCCTAATTAAGCTTCATATCAATTAATTTCTTTGATATTATTGTAGCCGAAAGGTCGTGGTCGTGAACGACGTTATCGAGTACTGGTCTGAGTAATTAGTCTCGAAAGCCCGCCATGTAGAAGGATCCATCCCACCTTGGTTCAAAGTCCTTGGTCTTTAAAGCTCTCCTTTCGTGTAGCTTCAAAGAGCGCAGTTAATTAGATTATTAGCATCAAGTTATTTATCTATTGAAAATAAGATGGAATGTGCAACATTCAGTCCCTATATAACTAGAAAAATCGACTTGGTCACCTCAAGGATTTCGGTTTGAACGAATTCTCGTATGGAAGAGAACAAATTATACATACTCGTTTAAATTCTTTGGAGGAGCGTCATAAAGTGTAAAGAGTATCGTAGCAGTTTTTTATTCTCGTACAGAGGTCAAAGAAAAAAAGGAATAGCGCGAAATCTTGTAAATTAGATGTTCTTAATTCGGTAAAGAGTTTGTCGAAACGGAAGTCAAAGTTATGTTGATCCTTTGTATATTTCTTAAAGAATAAAAATTAATTTTATTTTAGAGAGTGTCGGTTGTTTGATTTGAATAAAAGGCCACCTAAAGTGAAAGCTATTGGCAACGGACCTCTTAGTTTCAGGTTTGCTGTCAAATGAAGACTAAATGAAACCTGCAAAAAATTGCAGGTTGTTTGTGCTAAATAGACTGCCTATTCTCTTTACTTTATCATTGTAATTACAAATCGCAATACGCCTATTTAAAAATCATTTATGCTTTCGAATCTAAGACTTTCAATATTCCGGCTTTTGAGGGTGATATAGTTAACTATTCGCTTGGCGTAGGTTGAAATTGCTGATTTTTATGGTAGGAGTAGCTAAGTGGTCATGGTCACGAACTCTTGGCCGGCATTGTTCCAGTTGAGTCATGAATTCCAGCCCTGGATTTTTTTCACTAGTCCAGACGCGTGAAAAGCTGGTGCACATTAAATCTATATAGGCTGAAAGTCCATGTTTGCTTGGGATTCCAGCTCAAGTGTAAAGTTCGTCACTCAATCGAAGTTCATAATTACAAGGTCCATCGCCAATAACCTTGAGTGGGACGTTAATGAAAACTAATAAACCCACATCCAAGTTCTAAATTTGTGAATAAGTTTAAGCAAAATTGTGTCCCAGGTTATTCGTCCTAATAAATTCCTTAACGTTGTACGGTCTAATGGAGCTGTCTGTAGTGTGAAATTGACTTCGATGTTTCTTGGCAATGATTTAAAGTGAAGCTCTGTTGCACCAACCCAGTGTTAACAAATAGTCAAGTTCGTTTTAGATTTATCCAAAGTTATTTTTTTATCCTTTCAACTCGTACTTCCTTAAAATTAACGTCTGAAGACTCCTTGTTCTTCAACTATTGTGTTTCTGCTTTAATAGTCTTTGGTAGGCTTGCAATTAAATACGAATCCATTTAATGAATTGCAAGCTACGAACCATGGCTTAAACATTCATTGATTCAGAAAAATAATATAAACGTCAACTTTAAGAGTATCTCCATAGTTGATCTTACTCAGTCATTTGGAATAGATGTAGATTTTAACTTGTTGGCTGTGGAAAATAATTAAAGAATAGAATATCTATTTCACGTGCAATTGCAAACCTGACTGTATTGTTCATATTGACTAAATTCGACGTCATTTAAAATGGTGTTTACTATATGTATATAGGTGCATGAATTTCATATTTTATCCTGTTGGATTCTCTTTCTTCCTGTTAAATGCCTTACTATTTCTAGTGAGTACTGTACATTTACAATCATCGCTATTGAATTTGAAATTGTATTCAAAGGTTTCATTCTAAATGTAAATAAAAATGGAATTTCTAGTACATTGTATACACTTGAATAACTTTTTTAAAATTGCATGCTTTTATTTATGATTCGTTGGGCATGCATTTAAATTGAGCGATTGTACCTAAAATAGTTTATGAACGGAAACTGTAAATTTTAATCTTTTTATAACTATCCAGCACATGAAAGAAACGATAGAATTAAAGCTAATTATTTATCGAAAAGGGAAATTTAGGCGATTGAATCTGGTATGCTAAATTTTATTCCACGAGTTCTTAATCACCTAAAGCACAATATTAAATTATATTTGTAAATGGAATATTTTTCTTGGTTTTGTCTGACGTAAGCGAATAAACCAGACTCTTGACGGTAGAGGAAATTGCATCGACTATGTGTATTAACCAGAAGAAACCTTAATGGGAATTGAATACTAGAAATGAAAATTAATGGGAAGTAGTCGCTTTTTTATTTAACGATTTTCTACAGACGTCGAACTGCAACACCTTAGTAGGTCGATTTGCGGTTGGATAGCCTAAGGGTTTTGTGTTCGAGATTAATTGAATTAGTTTAAATTACAGTTATACAATGGGATGAAGATCATGTCTAATATTGAAACGTGTTCATTAACTCGGCTTTCACACTTTAAAGCGTGGTGGCTAAGAATAAATTGCCTGTTCCTATAAGATTTTTGTCGTTTGATTGTAAAATCTAATATTAACCTATATTGTCTCTCTAAGCAATTTTAGAAGGATTATTGCTTTTATCCAGCATAAGGAGAATTTAAATCTCGAACATTCTTGCTTTCGGTTATATCTTATGGAAATTTTTTACTTAACGATATAACCTAGATTGTAGACTTGGAGTTTTTCTGCCCAACAAGGTTGAGAAAATTAATTCGTGTGTGTGTGGTTTCTAATGCCACCTGTCTGACGGTGTTGGAACGAGGCCCACGAAATTCATCGTCGCAAAGGGCGAGGTGTACGCCTGTAGTTAGCACCATGCAGGTGACAGTACGATTTGGCTCGGTTCATACACGATAGATGGCGACTCCACCTCCACAACTTGGGCATGGAACTGGAGGAGAGAAATATTCTCCTGCACCAGTGATTTCTGCTGCGGCCACCCACAAGACTTTTAGACCCACTGATTTAACGAGCACGTACTCGGAGGGTATTTGGTGACATCGAACCCAGGCCTTCCGGTCTGGAGTCCGATGCTCTAACCACTAGGCTACCCACTGCCAGATTAATTCATGTTCAATCGGAACATAATTTAAAACATTTATGATAAGGAATCTTGTAAGTAATCTACGGTACCAGTTTGAAATTACGAGGCTTATAGCCTATCATGAAATTTCAGCTCGAATTTATAAATCGGCAAATTTTGAATATTTGTGCTTTTGTTTGAATAATTTGAGTGTTTAGAATTTCTGTTCTCTCGGGTGTTATTTCAGAAAGTAGCTCAAAAATATTCTCGGCATTGTGTGTGTGGAACTAAATTTCTTTATCCCTTCTAATCTTGTAACGTAGCTAATGCCACCTGCCTGACGGTGTCAGAAAGCCCTCTTGTAGTTAAACAGTGCGACGTTAATATTCACTCGCTCATTGATGGTGTCGGATCGAGACCAAAGAAATTCATTGCAGCAAGGGGCTGGATGTACGCCTGTCGTTAGTCGCTTTTTGATCCCATACAAGAGACCGTACGGTTTGGCTCGGTTCAACCTAAATTTTGAGGGAGAACACCCTGGAGGTGATCAAGGGTTTCCCTCCTCTCTTCCCCTTCCATCCTCACGAGAGGACTTGTGGCTCGATGGCTATTTAGAAGGGACCCCATGCCGCAAAGGCACGAAACATTTGCAAGCATCCATGTCTTTTCCTTACGGCACACCAGTCAACGTCACTAACCGGATAAGTGGAAAGTTTTACTCTCTAAATGAATTATTTGCGTACATTTGAGTGGCCACGGCAATAGAAGACATAATCATCAGTCTTGGTATCACTGAAAACCCGTGATGAAGAAGGTTAATGCACTTTAAATTTGTCGGGGCTTGTTCCTCGCACTGAAGTAGTGTGAAAGTTCGGAGAGTGTGGTGCCACTTCAGGTGTGGTTCTCGTCCCTTGTTGAGGTTTAAAATTGTTGATTGAGCATATTCAGTCTATAAGCTAAATGGCATCAATAACAGAAATCATAGTTGCGAAAACGTAACCGATGTGTCTGTGGAATTTTGGGTTAGAATCATAGTGCCACTAAAGACTCGCAGTGTATACTCTGAATCTCTACTTATTTAACCAGCATCAAAGTTCTCGCGTTAGCATGATGGGAAAGTTTGGAGTATAGGGTGTGCTTGTTCAATTGTAGTATTAGTTACTTGACCGCCTCTCAAGAATATGAGATCCGTTGCCAGTAGCCTCGTGTTGCTAAATGCAGTTTTGGTAATCAATCAAGCCACAACTTTTGTCTTAGTTTGCGAGTAAGATGACAAACTGAAAAGACAATATTTGGGAAGTAAATTTAATAGAATGTCTATTCTGCAGAATAACTTGTAGCATTAATATCTGTATAGAAAGCGGGATAAACATTGTCCTAATCTATTTGATAAATTCTTTCTTTGGCGTGGGGATGAAGTGGCGAAATTCTGGGTAATAAATTCTGAGCAAAAAAAGGGCCCGAAGAAAACCCTATTATTTCAAGGAGGAAAATGGAGTTTTTGCAATAGTAGCTTCTTATTTCTGTCGCTTGCGAGAAATAAAAGTACGTAGGAATTGGGCAATCCAGATTTTCCCTAGATGGGGTTCATTTTATTGCGAGTCGTAATTTCACCATTTGAGTGATATTTTCATTGTGCTATGCCAATGCCTGTAATATAAGCACAACTAATTAGTGGACTGAAACTTCAAAATGGACTTTAGTTGGTTCTTCTCAACATGTTAAGTCAAGATTATGGAGTTAACAAGAGTTTAAGTTGCATAAACTACTGTACCATATTCGGTTTACAAATGATAGTACGACAAAATGTAGATCTGGGGCTCTCTTAAAATAGTCTTGGAAAATCCCCTTTTTTCCTGTCTTTTGCTCTAAAGAAATCTTATACATATTGAAACGGACGTTTTTCTGAATTTTAGTGTCGAATAACCTGGTTCACATTGAAAAATCCCAGAAGATGCTTTCATTACAGTACGTTTAAAGTGTCTTGCAGAATTACGAGAGCTTGCTTTCTATGATATTAATCGAAAAATATAACTCGCATGAGATACACTTGTAAAAAAAAAAACTGCTGTTGGAATTTTGAGAAATGTTTAACTTTCTTCGAAATTTTCATTTGTTTCTAAATGCTATGCATTAAAAATGAGTTTCAATATTGGTTCCTTCTATATATAAAGTGTAAATGAACAGCAAAAGTGTCGAAAGCAAGTTTCTTTCAAGTTTACAAATATTTAGATTAATTTTCTTGTGTTCTAAATATGAGTGGCTTGTTATTGCAAAGGAATCTCTCGAACTGTATCCATCGTAAAAGTTCAAATGCTTAGAAACGTGGTTAAATTTATCTCTTTCGGTTGTTTATTCAATGATAAAGCAGTTTAAAGAAAAATAAAACATTCTACAAAGCTAATTTTTAAAAAAGTTTAGAACACCGTAGCCTAGGGGTCATGGACACGGATTCGTAGATGGCATGCCATGAGTTCTAGTGGGGGGGGGGGGAGGACTCCGTCTTGTAGAGGATCTAATGCACGTTAAATCTGTTGAGGCTCGAAGTTCTGTTGGTGTGAAAATTCGTAGAAAGGGTGTTAGCTCTGGTGTATTCTTAGTCACTTGGCTATGGTTCAGAAATTACAAGGTCCGTTTCCAATGCATTTCGTGTTTCTCTGCGAAACTCTAATAAACACTTGGCGCAATTTAATCAATAGATTCTCGCGCCATTGAACCCTGCACTCAGTCGCTACAAAGCAAACTCTACAAAAGATTTGAAAGAATAAATAAGACGTTTCTGAATTCCAAAAAATCTATAGAATTTAATCTGTACTTCCCTCATTTTCACAACAAACTGTTCGATAAGTATTAAGAACGGTCTAATTTTATTACTATTCTGTAAAGAAAATTTTAACCCAAGGAATAAAATTCAGACTTCGCAAAATCAACGACAAATATTCTATTATCTATTGAAGAATCGCATACTGCTGTTGTCAGAGGAGAGAAAAATGTAATTTTTCGTTCCTTTGAGCGTATAATGGAAAGGAAAAACTGAACTTATTGCAAAAATTAGTTAACAGTGATACATGACGGAGCAGGCATCCTTAATAGGGGTTGTATCTCTGCATCAAAACTAGGTAATTTGGCATTTAAGAGAATGATCGATTATATCATTTACTAATTCTTAAATTAGATCTTTAAAATAGGTCTGAAATGTATCAGCCCAAAGTTATAGTGCATTCAAATCAATTCAAGGCGAGATAGCGTATACCTCTCAACTTTCTCCTATCTAGAAAGTTGAGAGGTATACGCTATTGTCCTGAAGTTCAAAGCACACCATCCCAATCGCCGGATTTAATCCCAAATTTGGTATTAAATCCGGCAATTAACACAATTGGGAAGGGACTAGAGATTAGAGTACCACTGTAAACAAAGACTAAAACATTTATAATAAAACTAAAACACAAACTTGTGATCATCTAAGCATGGAGGAACATCTGTGTGGAAGTTGCAGAAAAACTAGCAAAGCTCTATGCCCAGAGGTTTAACAGCTGTTGTGTGTGGATACTCAAAGATATTCTAAATCTTACATTACCAAAAAATTTCGTACTTATCGTGTTTTTTAAATGTCATAACTTTGAAAGAGTTTGATATCATTCCAAATGTTTTCCTAGTCATTCCAACTAGACATCGGACAGTTTATATTGCAAAATCGGTAAAAAAAATCAAAACTAATCTAGTGCGATTAAGAAACGAAACTACCAAATTGAATAACATTTATGGGGATGAATAAAACGGCAGGCTATCCTTATAAAGATGCTTACTAAATTAATCTCAATAGAGAGAGCATTAAGATTTTTACTGTTGCGTGTATATATCCAGAAATTAGGGAAATATTTCCAATTATTGCTTTTTGCATTCCTTTTGAAGACTATCCTTTTGTGAGAATTAAATTCTTGTAATCTGTTAAATGGCTTCTGTCAATTACATTGCTTTCCCGATTAGTATTTGTATGTAATAATTGAAATTTGGTTGCATTAAATGCACATAAAAATTACCGTTATTTAAGATGTATATATTTGAGGGGAAGCTGAAAATTAAATTTTTTTGCACGACTTATGCATGTCACAGTAAACCAACCTGCAAGCGTTCCAATGAAATAGTTGCAAATATTTCATCTATATTAAACCAATCGGTAAACTCTTTAGGTTAAAATAGTCTATTAATAGATTACTTATTAATATACTTTTAACTGGACGCTGTCTACGCTTGTCAAGGAATTTCGTTCAAGATTTCGAAAAATGTAATATATCTTTGAAACTTATTTCCTAAGACTACCTCCTGTGAACACAGAACTAGAAACGCAATTTTCTTGTCGGAACTTAATTCTATATCTTAAGAAATGGATGACTCGGTTCCGACTTCTTGCACGAAAGTTACTTCCCAACCGACGCTGAATCGAAGTCTGCCAACTCTTATTTACCTCCTAAATGAATATTGGACATAACGTGCGATGCACTTCGCATGCCATGCGAGTAAAAACCGAACCTTCAAATGAGTTTACCGCTATTGCATTTTTGTTTTAAGGAAAAATGAGAATCAAGCGAGCGTAGAACTCGAACCTTTACTATAAATGGAGCAAGTAAACATCGTCCTCAAATTGTTCCAGTCTTAATCGGAGCACAGGCTTAATTGCGACGGTTTTACTTTTTCTGATGCGTGAAAGGAAAGCACGCTGATCTAAATCTTCTAATTTTGCCTGCCTAATAATTTTGATGGGTAATGAGATTTTTTCTGAAAGATGGGGTGAATCGGAAGTGAATCAAAAGTTTCAGGAATACGATTCGGATCTAAGCGTATCAGTGCTAACACTTATAAGTTATGTTAATAGGTGTCAATGCTACAATAAACTGATTTTCCCCATTCTAAAAATTTTAATTAAAACTGAAGGGGACAAATTAATTTGTCCCCTGCATCTTAAGGTTCTAATAAACTTTATTTCGGCAACTCTGCATACTTATGGAATTTTAAAATTGGCGAATTGTTGGTTAGGAAAATTTCTTGTCGCAACATTCGGATTCCAAATAACAAGCGCAGAAAACCTGTAATCTTCCTTTTATCAACTTTTTGCTTAAAAAGATACTTATTGCATCCGAATCGCACGAATCTTTTTTTTTTTTATAAACTACAAAAACTTTTTATTTCTGAAATCGCGCTTAACGTTATCTTCTCTGAACTGTTCTTAATTATTTTAACAAATATATCGACATTAATTTACAGTAATTCCTGATTGCGAGATTAGAAGATTTATAAAAACTTAACGAACTTTGAACATATTTTAAACTACGAGTAATTCATGCATTTGAAATGCAAAAGAATTCTAATGCATTTATTTATAAGAGGAAATGGCATCGTTGATTGAAAATGCCAGCTTGAAATTTTAAAGGCTTAAATGAAGTATTATTTTTCTGTAGATTAACACCCAGTTTCGCCCAAAGCTAAAATGAAATCTAAATTTACCTCCTACCGCATGTGTGTATTTGTGAAATATTAATTGAGGTTTTTTCAATCGCCCACCTTGCGGATATCAAACATTTCTTAAGAGATTTTAACTGGTGGGAAACCCGGATGCGTTTTCTTCCGTTGTTCCACTTGAAGAACCGTTTTCGTGTGGCACACTTCTGTCAGAAAAAAACTCGATCAACTTTTTTCTCTTCTCATCAACGCTTCGCTGGCGAAGATGCTGTCGATAAAGGAGTATCGCATGCTTCGATTGGAGGAAAGTGTGTTCGCTTTTTGCTCTCACTATTAAAACGTCGATCTCGACCCGCCTTGGAGCATTCTTCAATTCTGCTCTGTATGCTTAAGGGCCAATCCCTAGGATCGAGTGTTGAAGCACTTGGAAAGGTAGCTTTTAAATTTTTTTTAAGTATTAAAATTTTTCTTTATGTAATTAACTTGAGTGCATATATTGTTGCTATTCTTCGAGTTTGAATTAAAGTTTAAAAGATTTCATATGGTCTTTTCTGTCGAAGTGTTTTTTCAGCAAAAGATTCAAATCAATTTTTTAAATCTCGTTATTCCCCCTATTTTGAACTAATTGTATTTACCCTTTTATTTAGAAATTTATTACGGGAAAAAGTTCTATAGATGGTTTTAACGCTTAATATTAGTTTTTGATTTCATTGCTTACAAGACTTGGATGTTAAATTTACAAATGTAGAAAACTGTGAGCGAATATAGATAATTCAATATTTACAAGGCAAAATAAATGGCAGACGATAGTTTTTCGCTCGAAATTTTTTATTTTGGTTTCTTCTATTTTTTCCCCTTTGTTTTTGTCCAAGTTTCTGTAATTTATTCACTTTGGGAATTGTAGCTTCTAATATTTTTACATGGATGATGAAAATAACGGGAAGATCTTTAAAACGATCTATTCAAAACATTTAAATTTCAGCAACTTAATTTAACAGAATTCATTGTTGTAACTTGGTTAAATATTCAATTTCTTGCATTCCCTTACGAAAAAAATATTTAACTTGATTGCTATAGAAAGCTTGTCGGCTGAGTAACTCGGAATTGAACCTTAAAAGAGAATAAAACTAGAATAGAATGTTCGTGACTTTTCGCTTGGAATAAGGCCCTGATTTCTTAGTCTTCGCGCTTCAGGAATAGGCTTGCCTATTGGTTTGAAAAAAAAATGGAAATGTAATCGGAACAAAAGGAAACTTGTAGTCTTCCTCTTTCTATTGTTCCTATCCTGTAGCATTCTTTTTGCATCGGATTCAGTCTGGGTAATAACTCACTAGTATAAAGCTGCTCAAGACTCGAGTGTCAAAGGAATCTGGGACTCCCCAGCTTTAGAGACATCTGTCATCAAAAGTTGAAATCCTCATTTCCATTTTGATTGTTTGCGGAAATAAAACTGAAAGTATAGAGGGAATTGAATGTTACCTGACCAGTTCTATATACTTACAAAACGACGCAAGTGTTACTCATAAATTTTAATGTTTTTAAAAGTTGTATCTTCGAAGTCTCTTTGCGTAACCTTTTGACAAATGGAATCAAAACTGTGCTCAAATTCAACGTTCATAACGAGTAAAAATTCGAGTGGACAGTTTTAGGACACTTGTTAGAGCACTACGATTTGCATTTGCGTGATTCTTTCAAAGTCTGAACTTTTGTATAAATTCATACTTTGTACAATCCATGATTGATCTGGATTTTATTTTTGTTTTGCAAGGGGAATGCCAATTTGATCTTTATGTAGGGTATTTTACTAGCAACTTAAAGACAAATTCGATTTTCTCTCGTTATAAAATCGAAATGAAAGACGTTTGTTTATCCCTGTGATGAAGACATTGTGTACAAAAAAAACTTGAATAATTAAAATTTAAGAATCTTTTTCTTATAAGTACGGATTGCGAAAAGTTTTGGTTTTTTATTGTCATTCTATTTAAGGATTCTATTGTATCTAAGGATTTTAAGGGGACACGGTACGATTCAATTGATAAAAATCGGTCAAATAATCGAATTGAATTTCTTTAGCGTGACTTATTCTTTATATGCTTCTCTATAACCTGACAAAATTTGGAAGCTCTAAACTTAAACACAGAATTATGATAACTTTTGCGTTCATTTTATTCACATCCCTATGGCAAATCAAAACTTTAAACTTATCTCGGGAAGATAAACTAACTAGAGTTTGTCTTAATTTAAAATGCTAAGGCTTTTTTTCTATTGAGCCTAATGCTTTGAATTTTCTTGCCAATTGCTAATAGTACGAGTAACAAAAGTTGGGTATACATTTTTGAATGAAAGCAGAAATTATTGTTTTAAAAAATAGTTGAACTCGGAATTTGTACATTTTTTAAGGAATTTTCAATAAGCATCCATAAAAAAAAAATATCCTACAAATACCAATCATATCATCGCAAAACCCATACCAACTTTTTTATGCATAGTTTGATGTACTTGTAAATCAAATTTCATGCGTGTACGTAAATTTTTGTAGGAGTAACATTTTAAAATCACTTCGCAAATTTAAAGTTTTTTCCTTAAAAAATTAAATTGCTAACTTTTTTTATGAAGTTTTGGGCACAATCTGTTTTACATAGTGTATACGTACAAGAGGCAACCAAAAAAATTTTTTGAAAATCCTTAAATTAAAAATTTTTTGCTTAAATCGTACCATGTCACTTAACGAACTATTTAAGTATACTTCTGTATTCTATTCAGTTTTTCTCTTGTGTTGGGGACACTTTCCGATATTCTAAGTTTACATAAGACCTTTTGTCCTATGTTTCTAATTATGAAATTTCTGCATCTCTTTGCTTTAATGCGCAAATATTTCTAACATTGGATGCAAAATGCTATAATCGAACAACGAAGCAAGCCTAAAAAAATTCTCTTTAATATCTAGCTCTGGGCTATTTTAAAGAATTGGAACTAATTCGGATTTTGTTTAGAACTGCTATGTTCACAATTTGTCTGAGACGCTGTTATAAACATGGTTAAAATTATGTAGATTAAATTGTCTTATTTATAATTGCAATCTCTTTAAAAATTTATCTTTGTTTCATGTGTTTTGAATTTGAAGACATCTAATCTTAATTTTCAGTACTTCTATTTTAGGAATTTCTTGTAATTTACAAGCTCGGGAAAATATCGATAAAATGGCAAACTTTTCTAGATTTCTAATCTTTCGGAGTCTAAGATTCACACATTGCTTGATATGTATGAAATTTTAACATGATTAGAAATTTGAGTTTTTCCCCTGTAATTTCAATCGCCACTTTTAAGAAACTCTAAATTCTCATTCAATTTCATAAATGACAAACGTGCGTTAAAGGCAGGTCGTTGGATGCATTTATCAAATGCCGATGCATGTTTTAATATTAATAGCATTTTATAAGGAAGCTCAAAGCGAGCAAACTCCAAGACTGTCTTGTAATCATGTTATTTCAGTATTTCTCTCTTGGAGAGTTAATATGGGAAGGTTCTATTGTGGTAAGATTTAAATTTCTTTACAGTGAAACATTACAAATAAAAAAATTGAAGGTTCATCCCTCAACAGTACAGCCAGCATCGGTTGACATTTTATTCTACATTTGCGCCACGCGAACGTGAGGGTTTGATGTCCAGATAGTTTCATCCTATATCAATCTCTCTACAAAAAAATTCATTTGGAGAATATGCAAATCAAATTCCTAATCTAATTTCAAAATGATCAATTGGACGGGGGAGCAATTCGAATGGTTCTTGGTTTATGTGTGCTAGGTATTAATCTAATACACGAATAATCTTGTATACTTATGGGCATTATTTGGTAATTCTATTGTCGATATTCTTGGAAAAAGGTAATTTGATTTCTTCTGCGAATTGTAACTCTTCGCTCTGAAAGAAATGTTACGATGTATATTAAAGAAACTTTTGAGTTATTTTCTTCGAAAAATGATATAAATATTCAAAACGCGTAACTGGACAAGATGAATCTAGCGCTTGACCCGGTAAATCTTGTTTTCGCTCTCACGTGCGAGAAGAACGTGGTATGATGACCTGACTTCCACTTGTCGGGGCAATTTAAGTTTCCTTCTGGTCTATATATAAATGGAAAGCCAGATGTGAAACCGAAATCTCCTTTTGAGCAATCGATTTCCGGATTAATAACCGAAGATACTTTAGATTTTTACTTGGTAAATCTGGTTTCAGTATTTTTCTAATTTCGTAGGTGATTGACTTTTGTAACAGTTTGATATAATTCTTTCGTAAAGTAGACGCAATTCGTATAGACTTGTAATTATGTTAACTTTTACTTTCTTACAAATGAAACTTGCTCTTGAATACAGGAAGGATATAAACTTAAGTATTTGCTATTGAACGTATTTTATAAGACATTTTTTATAAGAGCTCATTGATAGAGGAATTATGAAATGGAATATTAATGGAGCTGTAAATGTATAGAAAAATTGTATGAATCGCCAGTAATGGGGAAAATTGATAGGGGAAAAAATACTTGTTCGTATTTGAATAAGGCTTTAAGGTCTAAGTTTTATTTCTGAGTGCGTGTTAAACTGAGTGTTAAACTAGTTCTGCGTGTAAAAAAAAAAAAAAATCTGCTTATTAAGAATGTTTCTAATACTTTTTGGAGTATCTCTAGAACCTCGAAGAAATGCTGACCGCGATATGTACTTTAAGAAGTTTTCTACTAATGGAAAGTAACGGATTGTATGGTTTTGCAGCCAAACAAAACTCTGTAGCAATTGTCTACGTAGAAAGACTGAGTTAAAATACGAATAGTTAAAGAAAATTTTAAACTTGTTTTAACTTTACAATTTTTTCCCCTTAGTCTTTTTTGAAGATCTTTGATTTCTTCGTGAATCTGAGATAAACATGTCATCTTATTTTTAGTCGGAGCTTGCGTATACGAATAGCATTTTATAAGAAATACTTCGTAACAAAGATTCTTTACAGTTAATATTTAAGTAATCAGACTTCTATATATTGAAAGAAACGTCTTCAGTTTTTGTTGATTAGAAGGCCTGACTATAAGAATTTGTTTCCTTTAATTTTTGAAGAGCTAAGCTTAATTCAAAATTTTCTTTAAAGAATTCAGTTACGTAACTTGGTTGGTCCTCATTTTGATTCTTTATGCTAAATCTATGGTTCTTCTTTCTTTAGGTTCTTTATCGTGTCGATCAACGCTACGATGAAGCTTTTAATTGTGTCTTGCCTCCTCGTCGCCGCTCTGGCTGATACCCCAAGCGGATCTTCAACCACTGCAGCTCCGAAACCATCCGACAAACCCCAGTCTATTCAACACCAATCTTCTCTGAAAGAAAGCGCGAATCAACATCTGGACGCTAAAAAGGATTCCAGCGAAGGTGCATCTACTGAAGAATACAGACAGCTAAATTCTGAAGAGGTTAAACAGTTGCTTTTAAAGGTGGTAGATGAAAATATAGACAAAGATCACAATGCTTTAATTACAGCTGATGAGTTGAAAGAATGGCTACGAGTTCTTCAGGAAAAAGTAATCCAGGATAACGTCAACAGACAGTGGGCCTATTATCATCCACAAACGGAAGAAGTTTTGTCATGGGAAGGTTATTATCCAGAACAAAAGCAAGTCGTATCATGGGAGAGATACTTGAACTATACCTATCCCGATGAAGGTAAGGCATGAGTTTTTAGTCTTTTCGCAGTAATCTTGAATACTAAATTGTATTACGAGACGGTACTGTCGAACTTAAGAAATCCAGTTATCTCATTTTAGTCTGAAATCTTTCCTAGGCATATTTTATAAACTTGAAATCCAGGTATTTGACAAGTCATTACTATTATTTCGTTCGAACTATTGATTTTCAGAATTTTTAGTCTGAATTTGCTTTGCAAGACCCAACTGAAGACTCATTTCATTTAGTATTTCATCTTGACTGTTTTGTTTCTTGTGAGCTCGTAAACTTTATTAGTGAACTCTAACTTATTTTAATATCTTCAACCTATATTTTGAATGGGAAGAAAAAATGGCTCTATAACCAACCTAACAACTATAAACAAAATAGCTTATCTGTTTTATTGACAAAACAAGAGTTCGTAAAAAAAAAATTTCACTACGACTTGCTTCAAGACATTAATACTCCAAATTATTTATGGTAATGAACAGGAAAACGCGTTTACTTAACTCCCTTTCATTATATGAGATTTGGGGCGTCTTCGAGAGTAATCTTTGTTTTCTCTAATAAAGTGTGTTAGCGGACTGGAGGTCACATACCTTGACCGCCTTTCGTGCCGTTGATCCATTTTCGCTAGACTCGGGGAAAATAACAGGTTTCACTCTTCACCCAACGTGTAAGATTCTAATGTTCCCTCCCAACAGTCATCGGCACATGTGGGTAATGAACTTGTTCCATGAAAGCACCCGGAAACTAACTTAAAAATAGCTGTATAATCCCGAAAAATGTTTTGGAATATATATTTTTTGACCTTTGGTAGCTTCGTTTTGTGCTAGATTAAGAATAGTTAGGAAAAAACTGGGTTATGTTAGGTCTTTTGCGTATGGGAAAGTTAACATGAAATCCAATTTAATCTGGTATTGACCTAACTTATTTCCCATCGTCGAATTATAAATGAAGCTATTTTTTTAAATAGAAACCAAGCTTTAATTTGCTCTAAAACTGGAAAGAACGATTATTTCTGATCTTGGTATATACCCTCGTTCGCAAATTAAAGCAATTTCTGTGAGAAAACTGAGTTTTATCTGTGATTTGGAATCGGAACTAACTTCTCGAAATTATCACCATGCCTTGGTTCAGCCCAAAAATTTCATGATTGGGTTGAGTTTTTAGTAAAGATTTAATTATATCCAATATCAAGACTTTTTAATCTTAGAGTATAGGGGTAGGCAATTGTTTTGGCTCGAAAGCCACAATGCTAGAGAGCCGCTCCTTTTTAAATTGATTGGATCCATTGGTAAACTTTGCATTTCAGAAAAGGTATAAATTGTACCATTATAAAAATAGATAAGTATAATTTGAGCAATTTTATTTAATGTACTATTTTTTATATCTACAGCTCCAAGCACATTCAATTTTGGAATCAGTTTTGGTACAATGTACCTTATCGCATTTTTCCTCAATATTTTTGAAATCGGAGGAGATTGCTTGTTGAAATTTTCTTCACAACCTGCAAGTTAATATCAACCAATTTGTACTCTTGTCTATATTTACTCTTGTTGAGTTTCTCGTGTAAGAACATTGCCCATAATTATATGTTCCAAATGGAGATAACATTTTCTGTCTTTTGTTTTCTGACAGTCTTGGAGGGCCCTTTTGCTGGGCATATATGGCCCGTGAGTCGCTATTTACCCACCTCTGTCCTAGAAGAATGTGGATATACTCTGTATCTTTGATTTTTATTCACTTGATATGTTACACATTCTGATCGGAATATTTTCAATTTAACGGGTGTCGAGAACAAGAAATGGGCCATGTCCATCTTTCGAAACGGAGTTCATTTGAGATAAAAACTCATTGGTGCTAGAGTGATATATAATTCATCTCGTGGGATTTTTTTAAATATTATCTTGGCAAACACGAATGACTCGTTTTCATAAGTGGCCCAATGTATTCCTATTTTCTATCCTCCCCTGGTCAACGAATATTTTTTATCCTTTCTTGTCTCGGTAAATTAACGAGCATTTGGGGGAAATATTACATATATTCACTTAATTTTTATCTCTAGGGGTTTTAATTAATGAATCTTGAACCTTGCAAAGCATCGCGTGACTAGTTTCTCTTTTACCCGCCTAACGAGCAAGGACCATCTCCATCTCCTAAAAACAACTTGAACACGTTAGCCTTTTAAAACGGTATGATGAAATCTTGCATCACCCACGTATTCGGATCAACCAGAAAAGCCTTTTCAGGAAATCGTGAATCTAACTGCTTGTTGACCAAAGCTATAAATAGCAAGGATCCTGGGGGCGATAAAATGACTTTGTGAACGTCTTGAAAGCCGCGCGTATTGTCCCGAGTGTTGTCTCTGCTTGTTTTATGCGTGATTATCAATAAATGGATGTTAAGTCATAAAAACCTCATTCTTTCCACTATTGCAACAACCTATAAAAATTACCTTAAATTAAGTTTGGTAATTTTTATATATGCCACCATAATGCTCATTAATTTATTAGTAGCCAAGGGTATTAAAATTGTTAGATCACAGGTTGATTCCTAAAGTAGTTTCAACGCATTATAAATAGAGAACAATTTAAGATATGCTACTTGTGTAATAGAATTGTATGGGATAAGTTTTATTAAATAGTCACAGGTGATCTATGCGTAAGCTCTTAGTCGCACAACACAAATTTAGCCGGTTATCAATTTCCACCCAAACGCTGAATCGAATACAGCGATTGTAATGTGCCATTTCAGCTCCTAGATTGAGAAACTAATGTGTTGTCCTTTACATAACATTTCATTACTACTTCCGGGATTGGTGTTAAGTCTGGACTTCTGGACGACCATTCCCCTCAGGGGGCTCACCTTTAGGTGAGTACGGGTGTCACAATCTCGAGGTGCCCTAGTGATCTTTTCCTTTTCCCACGGGGTTTACTGTCTTTGGTAAACATGGGCTTCACGATCCCGGGTTACCCTAGTGATCCTTCTCTATTTTCGACCCTCTTTCTTGTCATTCAATTCATTCTTTCTCTTCCCGTCTAGACCACAGATATTAAAACAAATGTTTGGCGCAGTATAGCCGAAATCGGCTCTTGCGCCAATAAACCCCAAAATCACTCTCACTCTGGATGACCATTGGGTAAGCGACATGTTTTAGTCCGCAACTCGTTCAATCCATCGGTGAGGGAGATGTTCATCTCGCATGTTGGCCGACCTGTGTAGAGGTGCGCCATCCAATTGGAGAATGAAATTGTCGATGTCTTCTACAAATGTTGCATCATCCAAATAAAATATATCCAAAAAGTGGCTCTCGCGACAGAATTTGCTAAAATCGCCGCCATTTCAGATGACTAATCGCATGTTATTGCCTACGTCACTTCCGTTAGGTGAAACGCAAACTTTAAGATTATATGTACGTTATGGTTCGCTGAGGTTGTGCGTATCTTTGATTGTTACTGTTTTACAGTATCTGGAAAGTGTATACTTTATGAATCCCCCTATATATTTGGACCTTGCGCTGAAAAAAATCCCTAATTATCTTATAGTATTGGTTTTGAAATCTCTTCCATCAAATGGAGTCCATTCAAATAAATACCGTAGCTAAACATGTACTTATGTGTTTCGAGACAATTAAAGGTAATTAAGATGTCTTGAATGAAAAGTATTCATAGTTTTACCAAAGATTTTTCTCTATTTGAATATCCTATTGGGATTTGAATCCGTATCTGAAAGAGCAATTGTCTGGTACAGTGCAGATCAATGATACGTTTCAAAATATCTGACATTTCCAGATGCACTTTCGCTGATTGCTAATAGTTGAGAAAAATTTGTACGAGAATGAATCGCATGTCGCCAAAATACGGTTCCAGTTTATCTACAGAAATTAGTGTTCTAAATTTTGCGTATCAAAATATTCGATAATATTACAAATAGTATATCTGTAATGTGTTGAAGGTGGCAACTATAGATGAATACATTTTTCATAAGAGATTGTTTGAGCATTTTTTGGATTACTATTTTCATTTATTTGAAATGATTTCATAATTTAGAACTGTCGCGACAGCCTAGTGTTTTTGGTCACGAACTTGTGGCTGGAGTGTAGCAGGTTCTAGTCCTGGAGCCACTGCACATTTGTGTATAGGATAGCGATGCATGTTAAATCTGAGGTTCAATGACATGCGTTATGTGGTAATAAGAGGTGATGCCAAATCCTGTGTCGTCCTCGTCCCCTAACGAAGGTTCAAAATTACAAGGTCGGTCAGTGTGACGTTAATACAACTCAAAGTAATTTAGAAGTTTTCAATTGATAATCTTAATTGATCAAATGAATTATCATTAAAGAAATGGGCAATAACGATTAATTATGATCTATTTATCGTTGAAATTTTCAACCCATCGAAATATAAATTTATTTCTAGCCTTGAAAGAAGGCGAGCCATCCACTCCAGAAATGAAAGAAGTTAAAGACATGATCCGTCGTGCCGAGCGACGATGGAAGAATGCTGACGTGGATGGAGATGGTAGTCTTTCCAAAGAAGAGTTTAGAGATTTCATCCATCCTGAAGAATCCCAGAGGGCTGGAGGAGTAGCTGTCATTGAAGCCATGGAAGATATGGACCAAGACAAGAACAACGAGGTTTCATTGGAGGAATACATGACTCATCTCAAAAAGGTAACTTTTACAATTCGTATACAATACTAATATTGAAATATAAAGTACGCTTTTTAAAATGTATACCAGAACTTGGACACCAATCAGCTTGCAGCTTTAATATTTTTTGGATTTGATTGCTCATTTAAAACAGCTTAGTCGTGCTTTTCAAAAGGTAAAACCAACCTATATGTACAATGCTTTAAATCGCATACTTTCAGAGTAAAATGTAAATCATGGCAAGTCCAAATACAATTTCTTACACTTCAGCAAGTTGGACGAACATATTATACATGGGGAAAAAGTACTCAGCCCTTTACGATTTGATTCAATAATTTAAAAATATTAGTATTTTTCCGAAAAAGTAATGTTTAATAATTTGAGACTCTATTTACAATTCATACAGATGTTCTCATTAAGTTTTAAAGTAAAATGCATAGTTGCAATCTGACATTAAACTTTATGAATTTCGTCTTTATTTGGCTTTTATAAGTCCTGCCATCCAAATGCATATCTCTCGCTGCACACTAATATTAAATGATCGTCGTTGTTATTCGAAAGCATGTACGTTTGAGAGCTTCTCGGAACTAAAGGACATTATGTGTTGAATTCGTTTCAGGCTATCGGATGAACCTTTAAGAACTCTCCGGTAATTGCAACCTTTTCAATAATACCAGATTGATGCAGAGTGGTTGTGGTTCAATCCTCCCTCGTAGACTAACAGATTTTTAACTTTTTCCATATTACCTCTCGGCACCTTCATGTGTGTTCTTAAAATGCAACTCTAGATGGGGGGGGGGGCTTGGTACACCACTGAAATGGGATTAATTTCAAAGATTTAAAAAGCCAAATATTTAACTTTACAAATTTTAGTTATCTATATTGCAAAATTTATAAATTTTTACGCCACGAGATACACAAGGCAATTCCAATATAGCTCATGTGTCAGCCTTTATGGAATATCCTAAATTAGTTTTTGTTGCTTATTGTGATCAGTTTGAATTGTCCAGGAGCTATTAGATTTAGTCTTTTGTGTAGTCTCAAGCAACTAGTCTTCAAATGCAGCTCAGGAAAGCAAAATATTTGAACACTTGCGCCCTATATAAAATAACGTTAATTTGAACCACACAAATCCAAATCGTATTTTGATATTGAATTTTGATTACTTTAAACAATATTTTATTTATCCAGCACCCATTCTTGGCTTCTTGATCATTTGATGCCAAGCCTCCCAGTAATGACTGACGATGTCGTCAGTCGGGTATTCATAGTCTAGTGCATTGGAGCAGGTGGTCGCCATCCATTCTGGCATGACAACAGAGTGGCAGGCCTCGTCAGCAGTCAGGCCAAGCCAGTGGAGATGTGCTCCCAAAAAGTAATGTCCGGTGGTTAGGTGAAAGTGGGCAGAAGCCTCGGCTCTCTCCAGGTGCCTCGGGATTGGACCCACAGTGGCCAGAGCTTTCCAAGGCTCTTGGTTTTTTGGGTCACGTTAGTAAATTTGTCGATGAATGTGGAAATAATGCTCTTCTCTTCAGAGAGTCGAGGGGACTTCAGGTTGAGACGACTCGACTCCTTGCTTGGCTTTTTGGTCAGTCCTCTCATTGCCGGGGATCCCAACATGACTTGGGACCCACTGTAAGGCCACAGTCTAGCCATGAGGTTAGCTTCGCAATTTTAGTTCGGCATTGAAATGTGTTAAGGCAATCAGTTGGTGTATTGCTGCTTAAAGCTAAAATTGCAGCTTGGGAGTCTATAAAGACTACTTTTGCATTTGCAAGAGCTAGGCCATCAGCTAGTAGTAACAAAATAATGAAAATGATTCCTGTGCATCCTAAGTAGCTTATAAATATACATAGTGTTTTCTCGTAATCTTCTAACAAATGGCAATTGTTTTATGCAAAAGTTATTCTAATTAAATGTTGATAAATTTTAAGACCATTTTATTTATAATTACAGTTCAGTTATGCATTTCTTAAATTAAAATATAAGTTGATTTTTGGAATTATAGTTTATACTTTGGGAAAATCTGTACGGTGTATTTACTATCCTTTCTAATCGCGCATCGAAGCTCATTGTGTCGACGAAATTCACAGCCTCGAAGTAGTGTGTTATTTATAAAAACAGACCCCCTCCTTTTTTTAAAAAAATCTCCTTTTTTCATTGAAATTCTTAAGCGGTCCACTGAAATTCTAAATTGGTAAGTTTAAGAGGTATTGCATTGAGAATCTACTACTCACGCGTGCAGTACGAATGATTCTTAACGATTCATCCAGGCAATGGACCATTAAGCTATAAAAACCCAATATTTATGGGGAGGGGGTACAATTCTCCCTGTACCTTTAAGTTTCCTTCACTAATCTACATAGTAGTCTACATTTAAAAATATTTCTTTCACACACAAGCTTCAGAATTCCCTTATTATACTTTTCTGTTGCCAATGCATTTAGCCAAGTGTTGAATGCAAATCATTCATGGCTAAAGACTATGACCAGCTATCTAAAAGTATGCTAAGAATGCTTTATGGAGGAATTGTTTCATGACTATGCCAGCGCTCACACTACTGCTGCAACTCGAGAATTGCTGGATCAATGTGGGTCGGAAATTTGTTCATTCACCCTGTGGTCCAGACCTTGCTCCAAGCTATTATCGGTTTTCCAAAGCTGTAAGTTTCTGGGCGATAAACGTTTTGGAAATAAACAGTTGAAGAATGACCCCCTGTGTGTGGCTTAATGCACTATCGGCAGAAGAATACATCATGGGAATTCTGTAAATCTTGAACAGTTGCTACAAATTCTGAAAGGTAGGTGATGATATAGAGAAATGAGGGAACTTCAGGCATTGTGTGTGTGTTCATTTTGTATAACTAAAAGGACTTTATTTTCTGGATGACTCTCGTATCAACAAATTTCGTTCCCTATAATGAATGAATTAGAATACTTGAGATGCAAAAAGTTTAGTCCACTAACATAACATTTCAAATGCATCAAAACTCTAAACCTTTTTTTCTATAATGAAAATTGTATCGTATTTTTCAGGTTTCTGGTGAGGAAAAGGAAGATCCTAATTGGGATGCTGCTCAACAAGGACACTTCACCAATTTCTTGGATAAGAACAAGGATGGTAGTTTGAATGAGGCAGAAATGCGAGAATGGGTCGTGCCCACGTACGACAGAAGCGAGGCTGAGGCATGGAGGTTGATTTCCATTGCAGATCAAGATCAGGATTCAGTGTTGAACAGAAAAGATATTGAAGATTATCACGAATACTTCTTGACCCTTCTTCCACCCGAGTACTGGGTACAAGAAGATCCCACGGAGTCTTCTCGTCATGATGAGTTTTAATCCCAGTTTGAAACTTCTTGCTCTATTTAGGTTGCTTGTGACTTTCCTCTTCTATCAATTGCCTTTTGGGAACACCGTCCTTTCTCTGCCCAAACCTACCATAGTTCATTTCTGTATACGCACAACTTCGGCAATCTTTTACTATTACACTCGTGTTCGCTTGAGAAATCCTATCTACTATCTTCAGCTTCTTATGTAGAAGTGAAATTACCGGTGGTTTAATTCCTATTACGAATTGAGGGAATATAACATTTTTGTACATACTAAAATATTGTACTCTTTGTGATGCAAATACATTGTCAAATATTTTGTCTGAATGTTCCTTAACTTGGTTACATTCCAACTGTAAGTTTGACTTAACACCGAAATTTGCTCACTTGTACATTTTGTACATTTTTTTCGTTTTATGAATTTGTATTGTTTTATTGTCCATATTTCCATGGTGATATATGCTGGATATTTTGGATGTTTTCAAATTTGAAATAAAATCTTTATTTTAAAATTGGAGTTTTTTGTATTTTTGATATTAAATGACACGAATGAAGAAAAGACTGAATAATGCAACTAATTTATACGAGGTTGAAAACATCATCCCAAATAAAACAAAGATTTTCTATAAATCTGAACCCTCTATTCTAACTACCATAGT
Source organism: Trichonephila clavata (assembly GCA_019973975.1). NCBI lineage: Eukaryota > Metazoa > Arthropoda > Arachnida > Araneae > Nephilidae > Trichonephila > Trichonephila clavata. The sequence goes on from BMAO01019008.1 coordinate 44,422, forward strand.
AAATTAAAAACTTCTGTGCCTGTAAAAAAAAAATTCCAAAGTTTTGTGAAGTTTATTTTTATTAAATTATAATTTAAAAATATATTGGTTCTTGCCTGCATTTTCATTTCTAAATATAATTCACTTTGCAAATTACAAATGCACTATAGTCTTATTGAAGAATCCACCTACATTTTTTAAAACTACATTTTGATAAATTGTTGTCTATACTTGCACAAATTGGCAAAAATACCAAAATCTAAAGTTGCCTTTCGAATGAACTAGTTTGTGCAGATATTTTCCCTTCAAAACTTTCTTCACTCTTGGTTCGCCAACAATATACCATCTTAACTTTAGTTGCACCATTTAAAAATTCATATTACTTTATTTCAGAATTGCATTTAAGCGACATTTGAAGTCGTTGGAACTTTTTGGACTAAAGCCTACACTAACTTGCTGTATTGAGTGTTTATAAAATTAGAATTAAACTTTGAAGTTGGCCTTCACTGTTTCTTTAATTTTTTCTTCTGAATACGCACGACAGTATTAATTTTAGACAAATTGATAAAATGCAGCTATGTACGCATTAAGAATGATTTCTGGTTACAAGTTCTCCAGTCGGGAACGAGCATCAAAGCAAAATCATAGCATTGTAACACTTCAAATTTTATATAAGCAATCTTTTCATTTAGGGTCATTTTAAAGCTTAATGTCTAGCTTTAAGTGCATCAAAAAAATGTGATACTCTCCACAGTAAAGGAATTCCAAAAAATTTAGCATCCCCTCCCTTCTCACCTATTCAGTTGCATTTTATAATTGAACAAATGTTTTTTTAAAATTTCAACAAAAGTGAGCTTTTCTTGGACTTTTTTGAAAATCCTTCCATGTTGAAAGTTATTGATATACACGCGCAAATATTTAAATACTTAACACGTTCTATTTATTCTTAATGGAAAGAAATAAAGGAAAATACACAAAGCATGCATCACAAAACGAAGATTTAGTCTATGTAATTTTAAACTTAACCCCGCACTAGTAGAGTAACAGTCGTGAACTCGTGGTGGAGAACAACAAAGAGTAGTGGGTCTAAGTTCAGATTCCACAAAACACGTAGCATCGTTCAACACTGACATATTTTAAATGGGATTAGAGTCAAAATCCTTATTTAAAATGGCGTGGAAGCTCAAAGAGTTAGACATCGAGTATTGTACTCGTTGCTTGACCATAGTTCGAAATTACAACCGGTCACCAATATCTTTTGGGTATAGCTTCTTGGAAACAGAAACCAATTATTTATTTAGTTGTAAAGTGACTGCTGCTACATAAGTAACTCGGGAGTTAAAAACTGGAATAGTTTCTTTAATTTTTTTCATTAAAAATTTCAGAGAACACTGTTATATATATATACTAGCTGTTACCCGCCCGCTTCGCTGGGTATTTCATGATGTTTTATAAATATTTACTGCTTATATATATGTATAAATTATTGATATCTAAGTCCTAGCATTAAGAATTCGATTGAATTGAAAAATATACTTATACCTGTAACTGTCACCTGTTGATAAAAAAAAAGGGCAGAACTCATCTAATTTGTATTTTCTAAAAATCTCTAAAATTGAAGCATAGAATGATGCTTTCGTAACTCAAAACCAAGTGGATTCCCGCAAAACCAATTTTCGGTGGATCTCTACTCCGTAAATTGAACATGCAAGCCAAATTTCAAGTCTAAATCTAACAGAAAAAAGCAAAAGTTTTACTATAAATATCCCCGTAATCACGTTGAGAGCCGTTTTCCAAAATTACCGCTCTTAGCGAATTTCAATTCAACAAAAGAAAAATGCAAACCAAATTTCATTATTATAGTCCTTGTAGCTCGAAAAAAGTAATTTTTTTTTGTCAATACGTCCCAGTAACCCCCTGCAACCCCCCAGAACTTGATTTGCTTAAAATTTATTCTTAGTGGATCCCTATTCAACAAAAGAAACATGCTTAACAAATTTCAAGTATATGGGTCTAACAATTAAAAACAGGAATTTTTTTCTGTAACTCCTCTTGACCCCTCGCAAACATCTTTAGGGGTCAATTTTCATTTTACTCTTTGTTAGAGGAACTCTATTTCATGAAAGGAACATGCCTACCAATTTTCAAGCAGGATGATCAAGTAGTTTAAAAATGGAAATATTTATCGATTACGCCTCTTAATCTCCCGAAATTAAACTTGGTAGTTGATATTCGCGAAACCCATTTTGTAGCGGTTCTCTACTTTACGAAAGGAATCTGCTTATCAAATTTCAAGACTGTACGTCTAACAGTTTAAAAATGGGGATAATTGTCTATAACGCCACTTGAGCCCTCGCAACGCCACTTCTGGGTCTGTTTTCACAAAACCCATTTTGTAGGGGAATTGCACTCTATGAAAGGAATCTGCTTAGCAAAATTTGAAGACTGTGGGTCCAATTAATTAAAAATGCAAAAAAATTATCAATAACGCCCCTTGAACCCCCGCAACACCACTTAGGGGTCGATTTTCACAAAACACATTTTGCAGTGTATTTCTATCCTATGAGAGGAATCTGCTAACCAAATTTCAAGACTGAGTCTAATAGTTTAAAAAAAGAAATTATTTATATCTGCCCTTAACCCCCCGCAACACCCCTTGGGGTCAATTTTCTCCAAACCCGTTTTGTAGCGGATATTTACTCCATGAAAGAAACATTCCTACCAATTTTCAAGCAGGTAGGTCAAATAGTTTACAAACGAAAATATTTCTCTTACGCCACTTATTCCCCTGCAACGCCACTTAGAGGTCTGTTTTCACAAAACCTTCTTATAGCTGATCTCTACTCTATGAAAGAAATATCTTTATCAAATATAAAGACTGTGCGTCTAATAGTTTAAAAATGGAAATAATTATCTATAACGCCCCTTAATTCCCCTCAACGCCACTTGAGGGCAATCTTCACGAAACCCATTTTTAGCGTATCTCTACCCTATGAGAGGAATCTGCTTACTAAGTTTCAAGACTGTACGTCTAATAACTTAAAAATAGGAATTTATAACGCCCCTTAAACCCCCCGCCCCCGCAACACCCCTTGGGGTCAATTTTCCCAAAACCCATTTTGTAGCGGATATATACTCCAAAAAATAAACACACCTACCAATTTTCAAGCAGGTAGGTGAAGTAGTTTAAAAACGGATACACTTATCTATTACGCCCCTTAATCCCCCGCAACGCCACTTAGAAGTCTGTTTTCACAAAACCCGTTTTGAAACTGATCGTTATTCTACGAAAGGAATCTATTTATCAAATTTAAAGACAGTGCGTCAAATAGTTTAAAAATGGAAATAATTATCTATATCGCCCCCTAAGCCCCTGCAACGCCACTTGGGGGTCGATTTTCACCAAACTCATTTTGTAGTGGATCTCTACTCTCTGAAAGGAATCTGTTTACCCAATTTCAAAATTGTACATCAAGTAGTTTAAACATGGAATCAATTATTTATAACGCCCCTTAACCCCCAGTAATGCCCCTTGCGTTTCGAATTTCGGAAAATCCGTTCTTAGCTGATGTTTACTCTATGAAAGCAACATGTCTACCAAATTTCAAGTCTGTAGGTTGAATAGTTCCAGAGATATCGTGATTAGTCAGTCAGTCAGTGAGTGAGTCGCTTTTTCTCCTTTATATATATATATTGGCCTCTAATTTTAAAACTTTTCTTTCTTGCCTCATTTGAACTGAATTAATAGTTTGAGGATATAAAAACTCTAAATTCAGAATGGAGATTTTAAAGTAATTAAGTAGATGAATTTCGAATAGCGAGAGATCCTGCTTGTGACCGGCTTTCTAGCAGTCAAGTCATAGGTTCGAGACCTGATGTCTTTTCCAAAAATTCGTGGTGTAAAGGGCACATTAAATCGGTCGAGGCTTTACTTTTTACATTGGTGTGGAAGTTTGAAGTGGTTTTCCATGGCAGGTGTTGTCTCGGCAATAACCGTAAGTGCGAATTGGTCGCCCATAGCCCTTTCGTTGCCAGTAAGAGCGTCGCTAATAAAACAATTGCACAACAAAACTGTATTCCAGGATCGAAATAATTACTAATTTAAAAAGAATAATTTGAATATGAAACAATTTTTCATACAATTTATAATACCTAGACATCTTTAAGCAACTAATCCCCTTTATATTATCATTGCCCTCCAAAGCAAGGCATGGGCAAGACGACAGACTCCGTAATTTTGAACCCTGGTCAAATGACGAGAATCTCCCTAGCTGTGTGTGAGGACTTTGAGCCTCGGCAGATTTAACATGTATCGGCCTCTTTGATCCACGTTCTTGATTTGCACCAGGACTCGAACTCGCGATTCAATAACTAAGGTCATGAGTTCGCGACCGTGATCACTCGGCTACCACGGTCTTGGCACGTAGACCCAGGATATCAAACTAGCACCCTCTAATTTACTAAGTTGTTGTTTATGTTCGCCAAGATGGGTGATAACATTACAATATGGTTACCTTGATATTTTTATCACATTTCGAGATATAGTAATGATTTTGTTGAATGGATTACTGATTCTAACTTGGTTCTTCTTAACACGATTGTTCCCACATATAGAAATTCAGCAGGTACACAGCATCATTGATTGATCTCACAGTTTGTTCTTCAAGCATATCTGGATACTGCAATAGTTATGTTTTAGATTGTTCTTTTGAAAGTGATCATAGTCCACTTATTACAGAGCTTTCTCTCCTCAATTCAAATAAACGAATTTTTAAAAAAGTAAACTGGCAAGCAGTTATGAACCAAATGCATTTTATTTTAAGCAAGCCAGAAGTTAATTCTGAAAATCTTACCGATATAATTTCTCAAATCATTACAAGTAATATTAGGGAAGTTAAGGTTTCGAACAGATCCTTCCCACCATGGTGGAATAGTACTTGTTATAGATTTTATAAGCTTAAAAAAATATTTAGGAAGAGAGCTATTAGAGAAATTTCACCTGAATTATGGATCAGATATAAACAATATGCGAGCAAACTTAGATTCTACATAAAAAATGCTAAGAGAATGTACTGGGACAAGATATGCAATAATGTTTCTAATCCCAAGATGTTTTTTAATATTCTGAAAAAATTTTCCACAGTTACTGCCACCGATCAAAAATTTATATTCTCCAGCTTAATAATAGGTTTATCACTCATCCTCAATTGCAAGCAGACATGTTTGCAGATTATTTTGCATCTAAAAATGCCTATCATGAACCCCTTCCTTTGGATTTTCTCTACGACAAAGAAAACCTTCTAAATAAACCATTCCATATTTTTGAATTGCATAGAGCAATAAAAAATTCAAAAATACAACACCTGGGGCTGATTATGTTACGGCAAGTTTCTTTAAAAATCTTGATCAGGGTCAATGCGATGTAATTTTAAGATATTTTCAAAATTTATTTGATAATGCAACCGTTCCAGATTCTTGGAAGCATGCAACCGTTCCAGATTCTTGGAAGCATGCAATCATTCTACCAATTCATAAACAGTGTAAAGATAAAACTAAGATGTCTTCCTACAGACCAATAGCTCTGACTTCTGTATTTTCAAAAACTTTTGAGAGAATTTTGGCAAATCGGATTTCTTACTTTTTAACAAAAGAAAGAAAACTTCATCCCCTACATTATGGTTTCGTTCCTTTCAAAGATGGCAGAAATGCTACTTATCTTGTACATAAGGCAATAATGAATGCAAAATTACAGAAAATTTTTTTTGTAGGGATAAGTTTAGATATTAAAAGTGCATACGATTCAGTTTATGTGGATGGACTTATTTATAAATGTTTACAGATTGGTATTGCAGGAAATATAGCGAATTGGATGCATAAATTTCTCACATCTCGATCATTCCAAATTAAATGGAGGGGTTGTTTTTCTTCCAAAAAGCTTGTTCCGCAGGGCCTTCCTCAAGGCAGTGTTCTCTCTCCTATTTTGTATACTATTTATATGCATGATTTTTTTTATACCTTAGAGTCGGAAGTTGAATGCTTGATCTATGCCGACCGATATATTTTTTTATTGCTCTCCTAAATCCCTTGATGTTATTTGCAAAAAAATGCAAAATACTCTGGAAAGAATTTCCCAATGGTGTAAATATTGGAAAATGAATTTAAGCCCAGAAAAATGTACATTAGCTGAATTATCAAATAAAAGAAAATACACACTTCCTAATATTAGATTGGCTGGATTTCCCCTAGAATGGCAATCTTCTGTTAAATACTTAGGAGTTTATTTTTCTAAACGTTGTCAAAATATTTCTATTAAAAATCAACTAAGCAGTAAAGCCTTGAAAAGGATCAACACACTGAAAGGCATGGCATACAAACAATATGGGCCGAGATCAAGATATTTCATTAATTTAGTCAACAATAGCATATGCAGTGTTTTTTATTACATTTGTCACATAATAAATAAATGGTCTGAAAATCAATTAAAACCTTTTAATATTATCCAAACTAAAGCCCTCCGAATAGCATTAGGTCTCCCTCAATGGACCCCAAATATTGTGCTGCTAAAGTTGGCTGGTCAAGAAATTCTGTCAGATAAAATTAAAAGATTAGCAAACAAGTTTTTTATTATTCAAATCTCTAATAGTGACTTTTCTCCTCTTTATCACAATAGCCCCGAGAAAATGAATCTTAATGTTTTGGAAGAAGATAAAAATAATATCATTAGTATACTGCATGATTTAAATGTTGATGGTGATCAAATTATTTCAATTCCCAGATTAATTACCTTTTCAGACCTTCCATGTAAAATTTATATCAATAGTTTTAAGTTTCAAGATAAAAATCTACCGACTCCCGCCATAAGCGATTTATTTGATGAAGCAGTCGAACGTGAATTTCAAAATTTTTTCATTATAGCTACTGATACTTCAAAAAATCACCACTTCACTTCAATAGCAGGTATATCACAAAAATCTTCATTTGCTTACAGAATCAATCATTATAATTCTGTTTTTACTGCAGAAGCCTTGGCTATTTGTCAGGCTTTAGATGATCGGGTGGAATTTAATGTAAATTTACTTGTTTTGTCGGATAGTTTTTCTGCGCTTCAAAATTACTCGATTAAATCCCATAAGGTAATTCATAGACTTGCTAACAAAATTTACATGCTGTCTAACTTTATTAATCAGTTGATTCTGCTTTGGATTCCGGGACATTCGAAAATTATTTGGAATGAGCAGGCGGATAATCTCGCAAGATCGGTCCACGGAGTCCAATGTTTACATTGACTGGATTGCCTCAGAAGACATTCATAAAAATATATATCAGAATAGAATTCGAAAAATTAATGAAAATTTTCATTCAAGCAAATATTTTGAAAAATTGAGTGATATTCCGACCATTGATATCATTTCAAAGTGGACAGAGAATCGAAGAGAAGAAATCTTGAGCACTCGAATCTTCAGTAAAATGATAACTCCAGGCCTTTTACATAAATTTAATTTACAAGATAATGCAATGTGTAATACATGTAATTGTATAAATGATTTGGATCACATCATTTTAAACTGTAGCAGATACACAAGACATCGTAATAATCTCTGGCTTATTCTCCGTATCGATCCACATTCCACTATCACTTTTAGAGATGTTTTGGAAAGAGCAAAGAATAATAAATCAACATTCAGACTCTTTTTAAAGGGAATGAAATTTTTTAATATCTACTAAGCTATTAGGTTTTTTTTTCTTTTTTGAAGGATCATAGCCTGTGTTGCTCTATATCCCCTTCAACCTTTCAATCAATCAATCAAGAACACGAATAAAAAGATTACGATCAAGAATAGTTTTCTTGATCGTAGCCTGACTGACATCAAGTATGGCTTGGGGTCCTAAACCTGACTTTGCAGGGGGCCCCTAATATTCTCCGCTACACCACTGCAACCAAGACAAAAACAGCTTTGATCCGAGAACACAACACATTGCCACTCCACTCTCCAATGATCTGTAGACATCACAGATGTCAATGATTTAGAGCTAATGGTCTAAACGTTACAGGGCGTCTGGCTGGGAGCTATTTCTCAAACGATTGATTTAATTTATTGTGTCAATCTGGTGCTGAAAAAAACTGTAATTTTTGCTGCAGATGCACTACGTTCCCCAGCCATGTGGTGAATACTGCGGTCATCTCTGTCAGTGGTTACCCATGCGTGATTGAACCATAGTTTTCTTGTGGTAGTGCCTTCCCAGGACACTGTGGAAAAAATCATGCATAGTGGATACATTTCTTCTAAGTCTTTCTGTAATATCGTGAAAAGGAAATCCACCTTTTTTTTTTAGCAAAACTACACTATCTCAGAGACCTGTTAATAGCTTCTTCATCATTTTAAAGTCATTTTGAACTAACATCAACTCACTACGTCAAATCTCAACGATAAATAACACACACGAAATTTACAGTGCGTTTTTGAAGTACGCTTGATTCACATCTTCCACTTGCAGACATGCACCTAACGAGAAATTTGAACACTGGCTAGTTCTGAGTGAACCCTGTGACAAAATTCTTTCGGGGCCCCTTTTTAGATAGAAGAGCCCTGTTAGTAGGACTGTAATTGCACATATGGGGGTCCTTGTATCATTGATACGGCTGTAGTTACGCTCCTGAATTTGAATCAAAGTCATCTTTCAGTGTATAAACACGACTACCAAATTTTGTCGATATAGCAGAAATTCTTCTTCGTGAAGGGGTTTTTACTTCCATCGGGTGCATTTTACTAATGAAATTAAATGAAATAAAACGAAGTTACGTGATAAATGATATTTCTAGTTTAAAGCAAACTATTTCAAGTTAGTTGGATTTAGGCCTTAATAGCAAGATATAGATTAATAAAAGCGTTCTTGGCTGAAATCCGTGATACGAATGAGGAAAACCCCTCACAATACAGGAGACTCTCTGCTTCTCTTTCGAAACGGATGGGAAAATATGAAACTTCGCTAATGACCATGATTGGGAATACCATACTCCAGGGAATAAATGCTATTAGCAAATCATTGCAATAAGTTGAGTGTGAATAAATAAAAGGATCTAGCTTACTAAAATCTACAGAAAATTGTATTAAAAATTTCAGAAATGAATTTGCAGAAATAGAACAAGGAGCAACTGATTTATCAGGGCTCGCGTTTGAAGAGGAAGCTGGACAGGCAGTAAGAGACAAAAAATTATTTTGAGTGAAAGTAAAGAGGTTGGTTATGAAATTTTGAAAGAAAGGAAAATTTCATAGGAAATTCATTTTATATTTTATGTGATATAAAGTAACCAGAACTATCCCGAAGAGCTTAGATTTATGAAACTGTTATAGAACACTTTACTGCATTTTTTTGATGAGAGATTATTACATAAAATTAGAAAGCTACACAAAAATTAAAGGAAACTTACAAAGACGATATTGAATCTTTTAATTTTGACGATATAAATTGGAACCGGAAATTAAAAGAAAACAAAGATACAATGAAAACCCCTACTAGAAATTTATGGATTTGCAACAGAAATCCTAATATAGAAAAACTTTTAAAAATATTTTTAACAATATCTATGTCGAATGCATCAGGTGAGAGATCTTTATAAGTTTTAAAAAAAAACGTGTTAAAATTCTTTAAGAAGCACTATGGGAAAGAAGACAAATTGAACAACATGACCACATATTATATACAGAACACAAGATGTTTTGGACAAAATAGATACGGTAAAAATAATTGATGCATTTGTCAGGGAGAAATCAAGAAGTGAAGTTGTATAGCAAAATTGCAAGCTCTTTTGTTAGTTTTTTAATTTTTTTACATACGGTTAAGATTTTTTCTTAGTAGTTTTATTATTAGCAATACATTTTATTTTGAGAATTTCAAGTATAAGTGACTCTTTTCACTATTTTAGCTTTTTGACTCTTGTGAGCCCATGGGCCCCAAACTTTTTACCGCCAGGGGCCTCCAACTATTTTAATCCGCCTCTGAGTAGACCAGTGGTCTTCAAACTTTTTCAACTCACGGAATCCCTAGAACTTGAAGGTTCTTTCGTGGAACCCCATTTCTATACACATACTTCAAAGAATATATCTCAAAATAATGTTTAAAATAGATCAACATGTTATAGGCCCTTTATAAAAAGGCAGTTTAAAAAAAATATTGCATTTATTATTAAAAGTTCGAATCTAATTTTTTAAAATATATTTTATTTAATAATGATATTAATTTGTGATTCAAGTGTCGCCTATCCATACCTTATAGTTAGTAACTGCGATATGTGCTGGCTTTTTTTCACACGAACTGTCAAAGTCTAGGTCTACTGAAATTAAATGCAAGGGCATTACATTTTCTGAATTTAATTTGTTTTTGTAGCCACTTACATTAAGAAATATATTTCACTTTAACACAATATTCTGAATGGCATTAATGGTTCAAAATTATGAGGTCCGTCGCCCAAAGCCCTTGTGTAGCTGAACAGTGCGACGTTAATATTCACTCACACTAAATGGTATTAAAATGTTTATAATTGTATGGGGAATCCCATGTATTTTCTTTGAGAGAGAGAGAATTTGCAACCTAAAATTCAAAAACTGTTCTTGTTTAAATTTAGATTTTAACATCAACTCTGTTGATATTTTGTGTTCACTTTCCTTTATTATATGTGTAAACTTCCACAAATGTAAAAAGGTGCATTTTTCATTAGAAAACTATTTAGTTTTGCAAGACATTGAGCTAACTAACGAGTAAAAAATTATCTCGTGGAACCTGAGATAGTAAATAGAATATTCACAGTCTGGTAAGGAGTTTATATATAAATCAAAACGCGTTTTAATATTCTTTTATTATAATATAATAAAAATTTAAAAAGTTTTGCAAAATAAAGTTATTTTTTTGATAAAATTTTCATTTTTAATGAATAGGGGATGAGTTTTAGATATTTGTAACTACACAAACTTCATAGAGAACATGAATCCATTTTGTATACATATTTATTTCTTCTTGGATTTTGTGTGTGTGACTCCTGGGTATGCCTTGTGGAACCCCAGGGTGAGTGAGTGAATATTTATGTCACACTGTTCAGCTACACGAGAGCTTTTGGCGAAGGTCCGCGTAATTTTGAACCATTGTCAAGTGATACGGACGACACCAGAGCTGGCACCCTCTCTCCTAACTACTACATCACACCAACAGGAGGACGTTTGAGCTCTTGACAGATTTAACGTGCATCGCTCCCCTACACAGCGGGTCTTCAGGGGTACTGGGATCAAACTCATGACACGCTAGCCATGATCTGATGCCTAGACCACTTGGCTACCGCAGCCACGTGGAACCCCAGGGTTATGTGGAATAGTTTCAAGACCACTGCACTAGACTAATCATGCCCCAGCTTGCTTTTTCCACTTGTGTCTCCATATTTTTGTCTGATCCTTATATATTAGGTTCTAAGAAAGTTTCATTTTAATACATAATGTGCATTAATTCCAAGAACTATTTACACATACTATGGAACAAAATTCTAAGAAATGCTTGTCCATTGTATTATAATTTGGTTACTGATTGAATTTCCGACTACTCAGCTTAATTTAAAGTACAATTTTAACCCTTAAAAATGAATGTGGAATATCGAAAAAAAATTCTTTTGGATATAAGGTAGTTATCACAGGAACAACCCAGAGATGGTTTAAAAAAATTTTCTGCTGAGACTAAATCTCTAGATGACAACACCAGGTCAGAGGCTCCCTAAAATCTACATGTAGACAATAATTGAACTCAACTTCTATTCAACGTGTTAACAGCTTGCAGAGGTGTTCAAATTAAGTGACAAGACAACACAAATGCATTTACACAAGATTGGAAAGAGATAGAAATGAAGAAATGGCCTACCATACACAATGTACTATACATAAAAAAATATATACATTTAGGGTAACATATCCCCTAGACAAAACATCAGATTATCACTTATTTTTTCTTTAAACAATAGCATGCATGGCAAAGGACTAAAAAAGGGAGATGTCAATGTTTTTAAGAAATAAAAATAATCAGTTTTATAAAAATGGAATTTATAAATTAACTTCTCACTGGGAATATAAGTTGTTCATTGTGAAAGTGAATATTTTGATGAATAATATTTCAGGTCAAAACTTTTTTTATATCAGTTCAAAAACATCAGAACTTTTTAAGTTACCCAATATTATGTATATGTATATGGTTGGATAATAATAAATATTGGTGTGCATTAAGTTTTTAATTGAACTGTTCCGACACCTATATTGTGGTCAAGGTCGTGGGACTCATGGCCGTCGTGTCAAGAGTTTGAGCCTATTGCCACTGAAGACCTTCTATGTAGAGAGGGCCATTGCACGTTCAATCTGTTGAGATTCAAACCTTTTCTCGTTGGTGTGGAAGTTAGGAGAGGGGGTGCTAGCTTAGGTATTTTCCGCATCACTTAACCATGGTTCAAGATAACAAAGTCCATTGCTAATAGCCCTTATGCTGCTTTACAGTGCGGCATTAGATTTTTGGAAATAAATCCCTCTATATATGCATATTACTTTATTCTTAATGAATAAACAATGCATCAAAGAAAAAAAATTTCAAAGAAACACACAAGACAAGCATATATTTATCTTTATTGATCACAGATTATAAATAAGCATATTCCATTTTATTTCTCAAGCCGGCATATAGGATTAGAATTGACCATATTTAGATTCAACTTGTGACCAACCAGCTCCCGAATATTGTCTATTTTATATTTGATCATAGTAGGCCTAAAAACATTTTTAAAAAAAGATATAATTAAAACAGAAGGGAAAAAAACATATATAAAAATAAACTTTTATCAATCTTATTATTAAATTATAAGAACCCTTAATAATTTTTGAGAAAGGAAAAGCTTAATTTCTGCAAAAATTTTGAAGTAAAATACTTATAGAATAAATAAAATAATTAAAATATTTCTAAGATTAACAGTCTATATATTATTAACTTAAAACAGCTGATCTTACATGTGCATTGTCTTCCCAATGCAGAGCTATATTCCCACTACAATTATAATGAATAAAAAAACCTTTTTTTCTCAGAAAATAATATTGAGAAATGTCTTTTGAAACAAAAACAATCCAGACAAAAGATAATTCTTGATCAAATTTTCAATAAAAAATATTTAAAAAATAAAATAAATAAAAAGAAATCAAATACTGAAATAATACAATTAATTAATATCACCATATGACAAAATTTGTTTAAACATATCATTTTCTCATACAAAAAGTACATAGATAAAATGATAAAAAAAAGTTTGGTTATATAAAATAACAATTACAAAAATACAAAATTATAGCTCTTGAAAAGATATATCAAATTCACACACACAGACACACAGAGTTACATTAAAGGAAAAAATTTTCTTTATGGAAATGACAAATATTTTGTTATTTCTCATAATTTAAATGAATATTAATTAAATAAAAAAGTAGGCATTTTAAATATTAAGTTACAATAATTCTGTTTACTAAAACCTTGGATATAAATTTCCTACAGAAAGAAAATTAAAATCTGAATTTTTAAATAGCAACTAGAATCATTAAAAATTTAATGTTAATTACTTATTTTACAATACATGCCACATACAAATGATATGACTTTAAGGCTGTTTTTGTGCCTAATTTCTTAAAACCCAAATCAAATTTGGACACATTTTTTAGATAGGAAAGTGTTCCAATTATCATATAAGTTTGTGACAATTCATAACTTCTACTTCAATGCAATTAGAAATACTTCTAATTGCATTTAAATTTATTTAGAAAAGAAGTTTTGACTAAAGTGAAAAAAATATTGAATTATGAATTTTTCACAATTTACCAACTGCATATTAAGCCGCAAAAGAAAAAGAGAGAATCACACCTTTCAAGTGAAAGACCCCAAGCGATAACAGAGACATCTTCTGGAAGCCCCATTGGTAGTAACATTTCTGGTCTGAACATTCCAGAATTTCCTACTTCAACCCATTTCTTTAGACCTTCATGATAACTGAAAATTTCCATACTGGGTTCAGTATATGGGTTATATGCAGGTTTGAAACGAAGTTTGGTAATACCTATGTAAAATTAAGATAACAAAATTAAAAAATCAATGAACTGCAAAGAAGGAATACAGAGATAAGAATCTATAAAGTACTATAAAAAAATAAAATTATACAAATTAATTACTAAAGCATACTTGTAAAAATTTGTTTATTTACCAAGAACTATAATTGGTGTGCTATCTTCAGTTAAATCACATATATTATATAAAATCATAAAAAAAAAATTTTAAAAAATGAAACTAATTTCTATAAAAATCCAAATTTTAAAATTGTTATAAATATATCCTGTAATGAAATGCAGTTCCTTAAATAATGCCATAAAAACTCAACAAGGATTTAAAAGGTACCAGTAAAAAATATTTATTAAAGCATTTAAATAAGCATTAATACAAATTAATATCACAACAGAATTTCCTTTTTAAAAAAATTATGTAGAATATCTTTGTAAGCTGTACCTGTAATGTATACCTATTATACCAATATGATAGCATATAATACAGCTATAGTGTAATTTTTATATTCTCTCTCAGTGTTATATTATAAAATAAAATAGTTCAAATTCCCCCTCCCCCAATATTAGGTATAATAATCCAAAAAAATTTACAAACCTAATTTATGAAAAAATTGATGCAAGGTACCAATTAAATCACCAAGTGTCAAGCCATAGTCTGCAACAACACCTTCAATTTGATGAAATTCAGCAAGGTGGGTAGCATCTAAAGTTTCATTTCTGAAAACTTTGTCTATACTAAAATATTTTGCTGGTGTAAATTCTCCCTAAAACACAAAGGGATTAAATATTTTATGTACATAGTTAAATTTTTATTAATATCAACAAATTTAAATAAATAAATCCATCAACAGATTTTCTTAGTACATTTGAAAACACAGTCAAAAGTCATAAATTAAAATTAGAGTTTATACAAAAACTGGTTTCTGAAATTTAACTTTTCCATAGAATCGATTTTGAGTGTTTACAGGGAAAAAACAAAACATATTTATGACCTAAAATTTTAAACAACTTGCTATCCATATTTAAGAGGCACTTCAGAATAGATGGCACCATCAATTAATTTGTGGGTATTTTTAAAGTACGGTTTTTATATTTTCAAGAACAACTAACAGATTTTTTTAAAAGCATTTTTAAGAACAGTCTATCTTTAAATGTTTTCCTTTAGTTGCCATTGTTCATGGTTTTTTATTGGTAAGTAGGCATACAATTTTCCCTGTTTTTGGTTAAATTATAAATTAATTTCAACTTTTCAAAAAATGTTTGAAATTATTTATAGTTTAAAAACAACAAAATAAATAAACCCAAATTTTCTCTTTTTATTTCAGTCTAAACAAGTAATGGGGAAGGTTGGTGACTTGAAACAATGTTTAATCTAGCAATATCAGTCCTAAGCCTAACAGTTTGGTATTGTACTATTGAAACCATTCTACTTTGACATTTACTGTCTAACTAGATTCCAACATATGGTTTTGCATTAAATTAGATTTATAGCAACTTAGTATAAGATTAATGATTATATCTATCGATTCATATATATATATATAAAGATTTCAGTTTATTCAACCTTTGTTTGTTTCCAAAATTTCATTTCCAACAAAACTAAATCATCTTGAAGAAAGTTGTTATATATATGCATATATTGATGATTTTATATGGATTTGGTCTTTAAACATTTCATTTATGTAAATTTTTACTATTTTCAATTTCTTTTACGAATGCATGCATTCTTAGAATCTACATCTTCTGTGAATCTTTTCTAATAAATAACACTGTGCTGCTATAGTAATTAATAGTTCCCAATTCCAAACTTTATCACTGTGATAAAATAAAATCATTATCAATGCCATTTACTGGAAAAAGGCAGAAAAATACTAGTTGTTCCTCTTAATAGCAACAAAAGCAGTTCTTTTTAAAAATCATATTTTGAGAAATATGTTTTTTTTCCTCACTAATTTCAATTGATTTTTTAAACAATAAAGAAAATTATCAATCATATTTAAAAGAAATACTCTTTTGGTTAATATTAATTCATAAATCTATAAATGATGTTGGAATTTATTAATTTTTTTAAATCTACATAAGAAAAATATTTTTAAATACATATACAACAATTATTCTGCAATCAATAGTTAAATCCTTTTTTTAATGTACTTAGATAAAATTCTTAAAGAGCAAATAAGTACTATAGAGAGTAAATAATTAGGAAAGAGAGTAAATATGTATTATATAATCAAAAACATCCCGATACCTGTATATTTTGCTTTTCCTGATACAATAACTGTCAACTGTGATTCTTGCAGAAAAACACCAGCCATGTTCAACTCTGTCATCAATTAGGGCAATGTAACCTAGATCACAGTCAATATATGTTCTAATATACCATAATTTCGCGCGTATAGTCCGTGGACTATCTGTGTTTAAAATGCGAATTTTTGAAGCTGCGGACTATCCACCAGTGCAGATAATACGCTGGTTGTTCACGGTTAAAATCGTTGAAATTTAAAAAACACGCTGTCGTGAACTGCCGATGATCGGGATTTATAAAAGCCAGGATTGTTAGTGAAAGCGAGGAAATCACTGACAGTGAAGATAGTGATGCTGAAAATGAACTTTCGGACACTCTTCCCGAAAATATATTAGAACTGTTTAATTCTGATTCCGATGAATCGGACTTTGAAGGTTTTCGTTAATGTAGTAGGGGGGGGGGGAATGTGTGATTAATTAATATATGATTAATTAGTAAGGACTGTTTTTTATTTGTATTTAGCATTTTATTTCTGAAGGTATATTAGTGAGGAAGTACTTTTTTTCTATTTATACTTAGTTCTTTGTTTCTAAAATACATTAATATTGCCGTATTAAAATAACGTAATTTCGGACGTATAGTCCGCGGACTATCCGGTAGTGCGGACTATCTGATGATTTTTGAAATTTTTTTTATATAAAATCGTGTCTGCGGACTATACGTGCGAAATTACGGTACTCCAAAGGTGTTCTATGTGATTCAGGTTTGGACTTGAGCAGTCTAGTTCAATTCCTGAAAATTCATGTCAACAAATCACCTCTGCTTAGTCCATGCAGCATAGGCAGGAGCATATTCTTGTGAAAGAAGGAATGAACCCTCTCCAAGCTACTACCACAATGTAGGCAGCAAGGAATTCCCAAAATTAGCTTTTCAATTTTCTTTCACTGTATTTTTTTTTAGCCTTGAAATTATAACTGCACACTCATTTGATTTACTTTATACTTGTCTGGGGATTAGTAGTTTAACATCACTGGCTGAATCCCCAATGATACAGGGAAGGGGTCTGGATACCTTTGATGATATAGTGCATATATACACGTATACAAACACAAAGAATACTATAATAACAATAAGTTTAAAGAATACAATAAACATATATTACTTGCTGAGCAAGGGCATACAGCATACGAGCACTCACAGCTGTAGTGTGAGTTCTCAACAAATTCTTCTTAGCTTCATCAATCTTCCAATCACATCGGTATCTGCAGATAGAAAAATAATTTAGCTATAATTTATGGCTAATGAAACAGAATATTATCAAAACATTAAAATGATTTATTTCATTACACTATTAAAAACTGGTAATGTTTAAAATTTATGTGAATAGATAAACAGGAGAAAAAAATGTTTAGTGTGATAATGGACCTAATAATTGACAAATGGAGAGTATAGTTAGTTTGTCATTGGCCTTGTACACCCAAGTTTGTGGGTTCGAATGCAGCCTAAGTCAGTGGATTTTGTTAAACCTACTTAGACTTGTTGCTATTGGATGCACTTCAATCCAGTTAAAGAATTTCTTGAAGTTGAATCGTTTTTATTATTCATTAAAATAAATTTTGAAAAAAGGAAATTATCCTATAGAAACTAAAAACTAACATTCTTAAGCTACATCAGACACCAGACTAGACTAGACTGGGTGCAGAAAATAAGTATATTCTGTTTATACATATGGCCACCTGGTGGCAGAAATAAACAACATTTATGTAAATGAGTTTATGCAAATGAGAAACTGTTTCATTGATGATTTATGCAAATGAGCCAGCTCATAATTTACTCCATATAGAATAAAAGAAAAAAAAAACAGAGATTAAAATATTTAATCTCTATTTTTTCTTAATAATTATTTATAATATTGGTATTACACTTATTATGAGAATAAAAGAGATTAAATTTATTTAATAAATGGATAATTAAATTTAATAGGAGACCTTTAAAGAAAAAGTGTTAGAATTCACTTCTAACAAAATTAAATTCATTTCCAGCGGATTTCCATAATGCGGAAAGTCAACAGTGTTCACATTGTATGATTATGCAGCATGTTAAAGATCCCAAGAGTGCTCATTTGGCTTGAGTGCTCTGAACAAAATTAAATTTCTAGTTCCCTTTTGCATCATCAGAGCTTAGGTGCCTCTCTCTAGGGTGAAAACTGGGTGTCAAAATTGCATTAGGGCGATTGGTATTCCACCTTAATGGTACCGTACTTGAAAGTGATACCAACTTCTGGGGAATGTACTAAGTCTGCAATGGTAATATACCAATCTGCAGCCACATTAGAAATAAAAAAAAATTATGCTAATAAGAAAATAACTAATCAATTAAGTTACTGCACACCAGATACAATATAATAAATCTATAAATAAAGAATTATTAATTTAAAAAAAAAACTGTAAGAAATTAAATTTGAATTTATTTTAAAAAGATCATTATTTTAATACTAATAAAACAGTTTTATGAACTTGAAAATTCTGCAACATTGGTCATGAACATTTCTCTAATCTTTCATTGGTAATGTAACTATCTTAATGCACACATAAATCTCTTGCCTATTTGTTTACCAAAACTGCTTCTAAAACTAAAATACTTCTCACATACCACATATTGAGCATATTTAAACTTAATAATGAAATCAAATGCAAATCAACAAAAGAACAACACCAAGTTCACATTTTAAGATAATTTTAAAATTCCTTTAACATTAAAAGATAATTCCATAATTTAAAAAAGATAAAATCATACTAGGTCAAACATTAAGCAACAATTTTGGAAAAATATTTATTTGTTAAGTTCATTGTCAAAATTATATATATAATTTATAAAATTCTTAAGTATTGTGTTCTACTTCAAAATAATATTTGAAAAGTCATAAGTACATAGAAAAATAATTATTTTAATGAGAGCTCTGATCAAAAAACTCTCTTAAAAATGACTAAAATTTGAATATGGTAAATTGTTGATGGCAGACAAGCGATATCTATACAAAAATTTTATGAAAACTTGTAGAGGAAACTCACCCTTGAGAACCATATCCTCCAATAGAATGAACTGTTTTTACCTTTTCTAAGTAATCCATAGGAAAATCAACAGCAAATTGGGGATCTAATAATAATAAAAATATTTGCAGATTTAAATTTAATACAATATATTAGAATAGTTTCCATCTTTACTACAAAATATATAACTTTTCCAAGCATCAAATTTTTTTAATTATAGTATAAATTAATTAAAATGTTTCAAACATAATATCAAAATCTGGCCGACTACAAGTCATAAAAACAAAAATGTGAAACTGCAATCATTATATTCTATTCAATTTGCCAATAAAAATTTTAAAAAATTAAAGTTGATGCTTTTACATAAAATTAAAAATCTCAATGCTTTTTTATAAACTTACTAGCCATTCCCGCCCGCTTCGCTGGGTATTTCATGATGTTTTATAAATTTTTACTGCTTATATATATGTATAAATTATTGATATCTAAGTCCTAGCACATTAAGAATTCGATTGTATTGGAAAATATACTTATACCTGTAACTGTCGCCTGTTGATAAGAAAAAAAGGGCAGAACTCATCTAATTTGTATTTTCTAAAAATCTCTAAAATTGAAGTATAGAATGATGTTCGCTCTTTTGTAACCCAAAAACCAAGTGGATTCCCGCAAAACCAATTTTCGGTGGATCTCTATTCTGTAAATTGAACATGCAAGCCAAATTTCAAGTCTAAATCTAACAGAAAAAAACAAAAGTTTTACTATCAATATCCCTGTAATCCCGTTGAGGGCCATTTTTCAAAATATCCGCTCTTAGCGGATTTCAATTCAACAAAAGAAAAATGCAAACCAAATTTCATTATTATAGTCCTTGTAGTTCGACAAAAGAAATTTTTTTTGTCAATACATCCAGTAACCCCCTGCACCCCCCCAGAACTTGATTTGCTTAAAATACATTCTTAGTGGATCCCTATTCAACAAAAGAAACATGCTTAACAAATTCCAGGTATATGGGTCTAACAATTAAAAACAGGAATTTTTTTCTGTAACTCCATTTGACCCCTTGCAACCATCCTTGGGGGTCAATTTTTGTTTTACTCTTTGTTAGAGGAACTCTATTCCACGAAAGGAACATGCCTACCAATTTTCAAGCAGGATGATCAAATAGTTTTAAAATGGAAATATTTATTGATTACGCCTCTTAATCTCCCGAAATTAAACTTGGTAGTTGATATTTGCGAAACCCATTTTGTAGCGGTTCACTACTTCAGGAAAGGAATCTGCTTATCAAATTTCGAGACTGTACGTCTAATAGTTTAAAAATGGGGATAAATATCTATAACGCCACTTGAGCCCCCGCAACGCCACTTCTGGGTCTGTTTTCACAAAACCCATTTTGTAGGGGAATTGCACACTATGAAAGGAATCTGCTTAGCAAATTTGAAGACTGTGCATCCAATAAATAATCAATAATGCCCCTTGAACCCCCTCAACGCCACCTAGGGGTCGATTTTCACAAAACACATTTTGTAGTGTATCTCTATCCTATGAGAGGAATCTGCTTAGCAAATTTCAAGACTATGCGTCTAATAGTTTAAAAATAGAAATCATTATTTTTATGTGCCCTTAACCCCCACAACACCCCTTGGGGTCGATTTTCCCCAAACCCGTTTTGTAGCGGATATTTACTCCATGAAAGAAACATTCCTACCAATTTTCAAGCAGGTAGGTCAAGTAGTTTAAAAACGAAAATATTTATCTATTACGCCACTTAATCCCCCGCAACGCCACTTAGAGGTCTGTTTTCACAAAACCTTCTTATAGCTGATCTCTACTCTATGAAAGAAATCTATTTATCAAATATAAAGACTGTGCGTCTAATAGTTTAAAAATGGAAATAATTATCTATAACGCCCCTTAAGTCCCGCAACGCCACTTGGGGACAATTTTCACGAAACCCATTTTGTAGTGTATCTCTACCCTATGAGAGGAATCTGCTTACTAAGTTTGAAGACTGTACGTCTAATAACTTAAAAATCGGAATTTATAGCGCCTTAAACCCCCCGCCCCCGCAACACCCCTTGGGGGTCAATTTTCCCAAAACCCATTTTGTAGCGGATATTTAATCCATGAAAAAACTTACCTACCAATTTTCAAGCAGGTATAGGTGAAGTAGTTTAAAAACAGATATATTTATCTATTACGTCCCTTAATCCCCAGCAACGCCACTTAGAAGTCTGTTTTCACAAAACCCGTTTTGTAACTGATCATTATTCTACGAAAGGAATTCTATTTATCAAATTTAAAGACAGTGCGTCAAATAGTTTAAAAGTGGAAATAATTATCTATAACGCCCCCTAAGCCCCTGCAACGCCACTTGGGGGTCAATTTTCACCAAACTCATTTTGTAGCGGATTTCTACTATATGAAAGGAATCTGCTTACCCAATTTCAAAATTGTACATTTAGTTTAAACATGGAAACAATTATTTATAACGCCCCTTGCATTCCGAATTTCGGAAAATCCGTTCTTAGCTGATGTCTACTCTATGAAAGGAACATGTCTACCAAATTTCAAGTCTGTAGGTTGAATGGTTCCAGAGATATCGCGATTAGTCAGTCAGTCAGTCGCTTTTCTCCTTTATATATATAGATAAACTGTATCATAAATCTATATTTTACAATTTATACTAAATCTATATCTTTATATAGATTAAAAGATATTGTATACTTTTGAAAAACTGCATGCAAAATAAATCAAGTAACGAGCTTAAAGACACAACATAGAAATATGAACATTAATAATAGCTGATTCTTAATCACAAGGAGAAAAAACTTAAACAAAAGTGAAAGTCCTTTTCAATATCTTAATTAGAAAAGTTGGGGAAAAAATACCTGAAACAAAGAAGGTATCATGCAAGTCTCTAGCTGGATGTTGTTGAGGTTGAAACAGAGCATCGAAATTCCAAAATGAACTTTCAATATAATTATTTGTAGGCATTTCTGTAAATCTGCAAAGAAAAAAAAACTCTTACATTAATTGCTTAAATTTTATAATAGTTGAGAAAAAACTCATATATTGCAGAATAAAATTTATATACATCAGTTTTCAAATTAAAACTAGTCAAGAAATATTTTAAGATCTCACTTTTTTAAAACAATCTTTCACTGGCTTATATTTTATAGAAGATTGATAATAATTAGGTAATATACTAAGCAAAATTAAATTATTTTTTCCCCTCTAAAAATATCTTGGGAACTAATTCTGTCGAAATAAATTTCTACATTCAACTCTAATAATGGTATATTCATTTTGGATAGTATTGGCATTGGATTTTTCCTGAAATATATTTTTGGCTTAAAGAAATTTATACCATGTAAAAGATGTTTTAAAAGAAATCTGATAAATATTTATAAAAAAAAATACTACATTAATATTTTGTAGCAAGACTAATCAAACAAGCTATTAAATAAAATATTTTCCAAAAATTCAATAATATAATGCTGAAATGTACTGATTCAAAATTGCATTAAACTTTAAAAATGTTGATCCTTTCATTAATAGTAATATTTTTTTTTTAATAAAATGAGTCCAGCATTTCATTAAGAAGTAATTTGAGGTATGAGATTACAATAACACACTTTCACACTAAGAAATATTTACTTAAAAAAAATAATTATAGAACTTGCATATAGAAATATCTATATAAATAAAATAAAAAAAGTAGAGTCCTGAAAACTCAATCTAATATGAACCAAAGGGTTGGCCGAGTTTGCTTGAGAGCATGTCAGAAAATAAACTGCCCAAATACCCTTAAACAAAAAAGTACTTATTTTATGAAGGCATAGAATATTTACTACATGAAAATTAAAATTAATGAATATGTAGCATACAGTAATTTACCTGATCAGATTACAACTCAGAAAAATACTTTATGAAGGCATGCAGTTGTTTATAAGGAAAATTAAGTAGCTGACTTAGCAAAAACTGGCTACTTTTCTTTTAAGAAATGCATAAGATTCTGTTGTCTCCAGAACTCACTCAGCATTTTGCTGCTTATCAAGAAGTTGATGAAGGAACAGTAAGTTCATTTGTTGTTCAAAATACAGAAGAGTGGTTTTGACAGCCTTTAGTCCCTCACAATGTGATAACTTCAGAGTCCAAGCAGAGCCCTTAATATCAATGCCTTCATCATTTTTCAGCATTTTTTCATAAAGAGGTAGAATTTTTGAATGGGTCTGCATGTAGGTTTTTTTTTTTTGCAAGAGTGTGGCCTAGTTATCTGGACTACCAGGTTATCAAGTGTTCAGTTTTCAGGACTCTACTGCATCATATATGCATCATTAAAGAATAATATACATTGATGTTTATTTACCCCATTTCCAAAAATATCTGCCTGAATTCTGCTCGCACTTTCATTAGAGGATGACGATGTCCACAATCTGGAGCAATACCAAGTGCACTGAAATTATATGGCTTGAAGGTTTTCTCTTTCCAGGAAGAACTAAACAAGATATAAATAAAGAAATTTAAAAGTTTTTATTTACAAATATAAATATTTGGGTATTAAATAAAATAAATGTTCCTTTATAAAAATAGTTAAGGAATTTTAGAATGAATTTATACAAATTTATTACAAAATAAAGTTAATAATATGAAGAAGAAAAAAATCTTACTTAGCAATAATCAGATATACAGAAAGTTCAAATATTTATTGCTTAATATTCTCAAATATCTATATTATAAAAAATAATTTACTAATTGTGAGAAAGTATAGAGGGGCATTTTTCTTAAAACTCTGATGAAAAATAAAAAGAGACTATGGATAAAGAAAATATCAATTTATTAATAAAAGTTATGAGTAAACATAAATACATTTTAATATAATCCCCATGAAGATTTAGGTATTTGTCATATTAGCGGTAAATGAGCTTTACAATGTCCTCTTCAAAGAATGTTCAATAAGAACATGAAATTGATCTGAATGTTGTTTAGAAGCTCCCTATCAGTATAGAGAACCAATCTCAAAATAAAATGTATGATTTGGCATCACAGTAAGACTACTATGAATAAACAGAATCTATAACTCTAAAACTTGGATTACATATGTAAAAAATAATATACAATTAATATACACAAGAAAAATAAGTATATATCAAAATCATAATAAAAGATTATAAAAGGAAATACACACGTGGATATCATTTCAGGTGTTAGATCTGTTTCCTGTTTAATATGGGATGTTGTGAAGTCAGGACCTTTTTCTATTTTATAACTTTTAATAACTCTGGAAGGAAAAAAAATGAGAAAATTCAAGATAGAACCTTTTTAATAATCAAAACTTAATTTTTTATATAAGTATTTGCATTAAATTTTTGTGGCAACCAATGCTTTAAAACTAAAACATAAAAATATTAATATGCAGATAAAATTAAATACACATACATCTTAATTCTTTTCTTCTTCTTTAAACAACCAAACAGAACTAAAGATGGATGCCAATTTAACGAATTCATTGGGACCAAACATTTTGTTTGTTAATTAGGGATTATTTGTTATATCAGGATCCAAACAAAATGCAAATTGTTTGCATTTACCTTTTGGAAATTCTAAAATAAGCATCTATACAAAAAAACAACCATAGTTAGAAATAACACACTTTATTTTACAGGTTAAAAATACCATTAATGAATTATTACATTGCAGTTAATAGGAAATTTTAAAAGACTGACAAATGGATGTTTCACAATCTTTTTGATTCCTGACTCAAAAGAATTTTTTTTTTTTACTTTATGCAGCAAAAATATTGTGTCATTTACATCCTGCCGCATAAGGTATGTTTTCAGTTTCCTAACAAAGTAAAGCATTAGAAAATGTAACAGTTTTGATAGGAGTTTCATTATCAATTTCTGCATCAGAATCCCTATTCATTGGCTTCCAAAAATCATCAATTTCATGAACTTCAGTTATATACATAGGCAGTCCATCATCAAATGTAATCTCATTAAAATATCATGTGCCTTGTGGAGTGGGATGAGAAAAGAAAGGAATTTCCTGTCCTATTCAAAAGTCACACAGTAGGTTACATCATGATTCCTCTGCATCTACGAAGTCTAATAACAGTCTAAAGCCTTTCCTGTTGAAATTTGCTGTGAACAAGAAAAATCTTTTTCACTTCTGGACAAAAAAATATGGCATTTGGAAAAAAATCCAATTAATTTTTTTAATACAAACTAATAATAATAAAAAAGTTTTAGCTGTTGAAATAATTCGTTAATTCTGGGTTTATTTTCGTTACATAGAGGTTTTGTCTTCATTTTATTTGGGGATAGAGAAAGATTCATTAAATCGCGAAATTCGTTAAATAGAGGTTCAGTAAATCACGGTTTGACTGTATATTGTTTAATCATCATAAATTCTTTTAGTGCATAAAGGCACTTAAGACATGCAATTTTGATAGCTAAAAATTCCAGTTAGGTATAATAAAACTAGCTTCCTTCCACAGTTTATCCATATAAAGAGACTCACTTCCCCATCATTCCATCATACATTATCAGGTGAAATGGGGACAATCACACCTTCTCTTTCCAACAAGAGCTCTTATATCTTTCACTGTATTACTTTCATTATTGATGAGAATGTTACAATTTTTCACAGATTTTGATGACTTTTATTTTCTTTTTATTCACTTTCAACTTTACTAATTTAGCCTCTTTTGTAAAGATATCAGTTTTTGTTTATAAATCCTTTTATAAAGTTTATGCTACTAAGATCTTTCAAAAAAAATTCCATCTTATTTTTGTTTTTTGATCCCTTAAAATAGTTGTCATGATCTAGTCAATAAAGATAATAAAAAGATGTGACTAACAAAACTCAAAACTTCACCTAAAAAACAAAATATTAATGGTTAACTGCAATGTAAATTTTAATATTTCTATATATTTTAGGTAATATATTTATACGATTTTTTATAGAATACCATAATGCTTTTAAAATTTCTGTCTGCAAATTTTGAAACTGAAACTTCTAATGTCCTCTGATCTGAGGATGCTGTTTTATTTTATTTTTTATTCTATTAATTACAATTCTTCCACATATTTTGATGTGGTAACAGTAAATTTATTCCCCCTCCCCCCCAATTTTCACAAATGGATTCATCGCCTATTTTTTTTAACCTTGTTTATTACTGCTTCTACGGATCATTCCAGTAATTTTACACAGTATTCTACAGTATTATAAAAATAATCTAAGCAACAAGAGATTATACTTTCATTTCCTTTTAGTATCTAACTATCAATATTATGTATCTACAAATCTTTTCACTTTGAGTTCTCAAAACTTTTCTAATCTCAACCAGCCCAGTAATGTTAGGATTTGAGAGATAAATGTCTCATCCAGATCCTGCATATGTTTAGTATCTGTATAAGTTCATACTTCAATATATAACAATAAAATAAGAAAAAGCTCACAATTGTGATAAAGAATATAAGCTAGTTTAAACTCAATAAGAAATAATATGCCTATTATTTAACAACATATCTACAGCAAACATATTACACATATTTACAAACAGCAACGCTGAACAGAAGTTAAATTTTACAATATTTACAATTAAAATCTTTTCTACTGTAAAAAACACATACAAATCAAAATTGTGAAACCCAATATAGATACCTTTTAAAAACTATGAAACTACAAGTACTTAATGAAGTAAAAATGTACTGTGACGTAAGGTATCCAGAATAGTAAAACAAATACATTTTTATTTTCTTTAATACAAAAGTAAATAAATAATTAATCACACCAAAAAAAATTATTTAAGAAGAATGCTAAATTCATTACCATTAACACTCTTGCAATTAAATTCTATTCTATAAATAGCAGCAAATTATAACTAGTTAAATGAATTATTTTGAAAATCAAGTTGGTTTTAGATTTTAAATGCATGTAAATATGTTTAAAAACTAAAGTGTTTAAGTTTAAATACATGTAATCATTTAAAAATTCAATATCATTTTCAGTTTAATAAAGTGCACATTGCACAATAATAAAATCATTGATGTGTTTTTAATGAATTTTCTAATAAAATCAAAATTAAATACTTTTTTTTTTTGCAAAAAAATAATATTTTCTAAAATAAACAAATGGCATATATCATTAAAAAATTCCTACACTTCTTGCAAAAGTTTTCTTTTCTTCAATTCAAGCTTAACTTTCTGTGGTACTTCATTTTCTCTTGACTTCTGTAATTTTAGCAAATTATTTTGAACTTCATCTATAATGTTGTCAACCTAAAAGCAAATTCAATAATAAAAAAAAAAATTACGTAACTAGTGAAAAACAATGACATGACATTTCACATTATGTAATTTTATTTATTGTAAAATAAAGTTTCAATTAAAAAAATTATCAAATAAATATTAAGAAAAACTAATATTGTAACCACCTTTTGTTTAGACTCCTCCCATGTTAACAGCAGAAAGATTTTCATGCAATCTAGCGGGTAGAACAATGTTCAGTGATGGTCAAGCTTTGATACAGTAAGGACGTACGAGCATGTGCTCTGATCCTTTTAATTCTGATCTAAATGTTAGTCCTCTAGTTATATATATAAATGTCTGTTTTGTTTAATAAACATGTTTTAATTAACTAGGGGGCTTAGTTAAGAACCCCTTCCCCACATGTCCCTTTATTACATTGGGTCAACCCTTATAATACGAAATAATATAAGGAATCTGATTTTTAATATTACTTTAATCCAATTCAAAGAAATCTAATTTATTACACTTATTCTAAAAAAGCATCTAAATTTTTTTTTTAAACTAGTTTTCAGTTGTATCCAAAAATTTCATCATACAAAAATCAGACTCCTACACAGTATACTGCTCATTCTAGGTAATGAATGAATAACATCCATTTATGTGGTTTACTTATTTATCAAATAATGAAAAAATGAAATGGAATTTCATAATTCTCTACTGAATATTCTAATTAATAGTCCAGGGTATTCAAAATGAAATATTACTAGCTAAACAACTAAACTCTGATTGTTGGCAAAGGTAAATGGAGAAATGATTAGTAGACAAGAATTCAGAACCTATAAGGGAGTACATGTTGTAAATCATTTGGATCGCATGGACTGAGTAAGTGGAGTTCAGCTGGAACTCATGAAGACACTACATAGTCTATCAGAATTAAAACAAGATGTAAATAATTTAAGGGTAATCTTGGTTTCTGTATTGTTTGATGTGCTGTTGTTGCTTCATATATTAATATATTTCATGCATAATTTAGACTAATAACAAAAATGTAAATGATTTAATAAGAAAAAAGACATCATGGATTCAAGATTATTTTAGAGAGAGTACAATACACAACATATTTATTAGTGTTGTAAGAGATTCACTCTAGAATCTCTTAATGATTGGGATTCAGAATGAACACCAGCTATAATTAAAACAAATATTGTTTATTTATCCTTTTATAAATCTTACAAAACCCAAGGAATGAAATGATCGAATATAAAGTATTGAAGCCAAAGAGGGGAAGATGAAATATTTGATATTTAATTATAAATAAAGTCACTTACGTTAGGAAATAATCATAACTTCTTACCTTAAATAATCGACTTCAAGTCGATTTGAATCTAATTCCAATATCTTTCTGACTAACTGTCAGTTATCAAAATTATATATTAATTAATTAATCAATCGACGAGTTTCTCTCATCTAACTTTCAATTACTTTACATTAATCTCAAACTTTTATCATCTAACTCCTAACCTCTCTCTTAAGCCTAAAAGTTAATGCTTAAATATATGACATGATTTGCATAGATTGCATCTTCTTCTTTGGTAGAAAGTTTTCAATTGAACAATATTTAATTTAATAGAGTTTCCCCAAGAGGATTAGTGAAAGATATGCAAATAGACCTGTTACAGTGTAACCTATATTGGCTTTAAGATTTGGGTACTCAATAAATATATTTAAAATTAAGTGATTTATTCACTTTAGCAGCATTTATTTAATAAGTTTCTTCCACAGTTAGTAGCTAAGAAAACTAAAGAAATACAGATTTCAAACAAATTTTTCATTTTTTTACATCAGTAATATATATAATCTAAGATATCTAAACCTGCAATCTATTTAAGATCTATACACTTAATAAATTATAGTTTAAAAAAACTACAAAACATGCTTTTATACTGAATCCAACTAAAAAGTGAAAAAAATAATTCTTTATATAAGAATAAAATGATTTAGGAGAAAATTAATGTTATTGGGGTAAAAGCATGGGGTGCTCTATATCAATTGTTATAATTTCTTACTTCTATTCCGAAATGCTGAGTTAGTGTAAAAATGTAGTACAAAGCACCCCACACTTTTACCACAATGACATTAATTTTCTCCTTAATAATTTTATTCTTAAATAAGGAATTTTTTTTTTTACTTTTTAGTTGGATTCAGTATAAAAACGTGTTTTTTAGTTTTTTTAAACTATAATTTATTTTTAATTTTTTAGATCGATCTACAATAAAAGCGTGTTTTTTATATTTTTAAACTATCATTTATTCATTCTTGAATTTATCCTTGAATTTGATATTTGGAGCCGGAATTATGTGGCTGCTGGAATAAGTCTTGCTCTTCAATGGATATTAATTAACGGGTCTCGCTCTTTATTATCTTCGTTTATGGGGCCCGTTTTCGTTAATGATACGGGCTTGGATGAGTCCTGTATCCTTATATTTCAAAGATCCTGTCTCTTACATACAAGTCAAACTAATAAAAGTGTGTTAAGAAGGAAAATTCGAGTTATTGTAAAAAAATAATGTACCATGTTTTTATAACGGACTAAAAAGAATAAAACTCCTACTTTTTATTTTTTTTTTCTTTGTCTTTTCCCCCATTTTCATGCATTGTTATCCACTTCTGAGCTATTGTCCAAATTTCAAGTCTCTAGCTCATCGGGAAGTCAGTTTAAAATCAATTACAAAATTTCACCCATAAAGACATACAAGAAAGCGAGTTAATAAAAACATTGTAACGTATCATATTCTAAAGGTATTTCTTTATAAAAGCAAACAAATATTTAACAGTTAGAGCATAAATTTTTCTTTCACATGCACGAGTCTTTTTCTTTTTATTTATTTTCAGAAAAATGTTTATATTACGAAATTGCGACGCACCCACCCTTCCCTTTCTCACATAAAGAACACACACTTTTTTGTTTGTTTTATTTCAAATACCACAAGTGTATTCAATTTTAGGGGTTACAACCTTAATCTTTTAGTCACTAAATCTGGAATCAGTTGCCAAATCTGGAAAGCATTTGGAATTGGTTGCCAAATCTGAAAATGGTACATGCAATAAGTTGCCAAATCTGGAAATGGTATGTGGAATTGTCGCTAAATCTGTTAATGGTTATTCCTGACGATCCTGACAAGGACAATGGAAAAAAATTATGAAATTATTGTTTTGTCATCAGTCCTTGACAAGTGTGCAAAATCTCGAATTAATCTGACCTTTTAAAGTGGGTAAAAATTGAGATCCAAGATTCCGTTACATACAAGTGAAACTTATAAAAGCGTGTTAATTATGACATTATTCAACTCATTAAAATTAATCTGAATAAATGATATTTTTGACCATACCAATTATTCTTAATTAATGGGTGAAGAAAAAGAATTTTTCATCTGTTTAAAAATTGATTTATGCAATATCCCAATATAATGTTTTGAATTGGTCTGAGTAGATTTTAGAACATATAATTTCCACTGAGTTGAAAGTAATGATAACTGCAATAAAATATTGAAGTTGTTTACCCCTGACAGTTTAAATTGATCTAGTTTATAATTTTAAAAATAATATATAGTTGGAAAAGAGAGTAATTTTCATTCTAATTTTTCCCCTTTATATACCAAAAAATTATTTATGTATTGTTATTAATATAACTCAATGCAAATTTTGTTGTAACACAAACACGTCCTTTCTTTTTGTTCACAAAACTTTATTTATTTTGGTGATGAATATTTATTCTCTCAGAATTATTTTGTTACAGTTATCAAATCATACCATGTGATTCCTCAAGAGTATTTAAAAATATTTTATCCTTTAAAAAATAATTATTGTGCAACAATTTTCAATGTGGGCTATTGTTAATTTGCAGGAATTGCAGAAGTTTCATATATGTGGAATTATGAAGATTTTTTAATTTTCTCATTCAGTTTTATTTTTAAACACAATACAGTATATATTTTTTAATTTAAATAATTTAAATACCAGACAATATCTTTAAGTCTATATAATGGGCATTTATTTAACTATACATCCTTTCTACATGAGACATTCTTAAAATACTTTAAATCTTACATTGATAAATTTTTTAAAATTTTATTTGATGAATATGCTACATATACACACTATTCTAACATTTTAATATAAAATAATTCTGCATATCTAGACTTATACACGCATGCATCTCGGTACATTTATTTATTTAGTAGTTTAAAAAAACATCATAAAATTGGATAGTATGATAGCAATGAATATTATAAGTGAAAAAAATTAATAATAAAATACATTTGCTTTCTTAAAAAAGTAAATAGTTACATCAATAAATACCTTTCGAAAAGCTAGAGTTGCACCATTTTTTTTCTCTACATAAATCCAACCAGCAGACATTGCCTTACTAAAACCAACATTAGACTGTGGAACAGTTTTCTATACATAAGAAAAAAAGTTGAGTAAAATTAAATAATTTTTTAAAAAATTATTTTCAGCTTCTATTTTTAAATATATTTTTGCTTTCAAATTACCACAATAAATTTTCAATTTTGAAAAAGATAAAAAAAAAAAAAAATAGGAATTACGGTACACAATAAATAATAATTCCAGGTCTATATTTCTATAAAAATGTTCCAAGTCTTTGGAGTATTTATAAAACAAAAATAGCATACTAAAACATTATAAATGTTTTTTAGGAATCAATACCAATAAATACTAATATTAAACTAACAATATTTTAAAAAATAATATCTAAATTTTACAAAAATCACAATTATAAGTGAAATTTTAGCAATATTTAGCAAATAGCTAAAATATGCCCTAAGTTAAAATAATATATTCCAGTAAGCTTAATTTAGTATTAAATAATCATACATTAATTTGACAAACATCAGATGAAAAAAATAATAATACAGAAGATTTTTTTCTTATGATTCAACTTCCAAGGAAAAATCAGCAATATATATAATAATAATCATCTTGCAAAGACACAGATAATTTAATAAACAAAATGTTCCTAACTAATGTTAAAACAAAAATATCAATAATCGTTGAAAGAGATATCCTATCTCTCATGTATTAAAAAACTACATCTGCTCCTTTTTTTTGTAATTTAAAACATAATTATTATATAAATTTGCCAGATTGTATTACTAAACTAAAGTCAGTGGTGCAACAGCCCATCAGGGCCAAAACCTACTGTGCCTATCTCAGGTTTCGTGACCTTAGGCGTTGAGATGCATGTGCAGATGTTCCAGTCAGGTGGTCAGTCTGATGAAATCAGATTGTATTGCTGACTAACTATTTTGGATATTACCTATAAATACTATAAAATAAAGTCCTTAAAGTAGGAATAGAATTTTAATAGTATTAGTGACTATATTGATTTCTGATTTTTCATTATCGTTACAATTCTCATTATATATACGTACCTGGTTTTGCCAAGTTTTTCACCATTATATAATAGTTCATATTCATTATATGATGTATAAATTATCCAATTATAAATTATATTGAAAAAAGTTCTTGTTTAAAAGCTCAAGAGAAGAAACAAAATTTTAACATAATCATACATAAAATAAATGAGTCATACATAAAATAAATGCACACAAACACTCATTTTTAACTAGGTAGAATATTGAATAATTAACAATTAAACTTGATGTTTAAAATACTCAATCTGAACTCAATTTCCTTCAGTTATTTCCAATGGCTCAGAAAATATTCAAAATCCAAGCTCACAATATGAAATCAATAAAAATTACCATAGCAGATATATTAGCACTGCTGGAACTCATTTTAAAAAATAAAAATAAAACCTTTTAGAATTTTTTTCCCCTGCTTGACGAAAATAATATTACTATTAAAAGCTGAAAGGAAGCTAAATTATGTTAATAGATTAAAAACAATTTTCTTATAATAGAATTCGATTTTTATCCTTTTCTGTTTAAAAGAATTTAGTAAAGAACTGCCCAAATATATTTTAATTTTAAAAATTGATACATTCTCTAATCCAATTTTTACACCTACTTACAAAAATCCATACTTTTATATTATTATTATTATTTATTTATTTGCATTTTTAGAATTGTGAAAGTAATATAAAAGTATTTGATTAACGTTTTTTGTTTTCAAGCATGTGAGATATTTAATATTAGGAGATATTAATATTATAATATATCTTAGAGTTATTCCCATAACTCTAAGATGTAATTGAGTTTAGACTAATTTATTTATGAGAAACCAGTTTTGAGAAGAAAAAATGGCATCTAGAAAAAGTTAATTATTGGCAGAATATCTTTCATATGATCAAAACTAATTTTATGAAAATTATAATGCATATATATATTTTACTTATATTTCATGTATTACTTATTATGTTATATGTATGGAAATTTCAAAATCAAAATACTAAAATGAATTTGCATTAGTCATCTTGAACCTTATGATAAACAGAGCTCGTAAGTTTTAAAAAGTATTGAATGTTTCATACATCTGAACATTTCACACGCACCACGTACATCAGTTTAAAATATTTAATGTAAAATAAAACCTACTATTTTTACATGACTTAACAAAATCAAATCACATTACTCAACAATTCACAAATTTATTTTTATCTCATAATATTAATCTGAGGGGGGGGGGGCTATTTTTTACAATGAAAAACTTGGTTATCTCTCTAAAATCTTAAGATAAGAATTTATCAAAAAAGTAAAATAATATTACCATTAATTGCTGTTGCAATATCCCTTCAGGAGGAATAGCATAAAATACAAGTGCTTCATAGCTTCCATTTGCAGCAACTTTTTCTCCTTCACTGGTTAGTTTCCAATACTTATTATCTTGTTGTTCTGCATTAATAAGCTATTTACAGAATAAGGGATATATTTGTACATATAAAGAAAAACTTGAACTTAGAAACATTATCATCAATATACTTAAACAAACTTTGCATTAATTATTCCATTGAAAAGAGAGAGAGGTGAACATCTGCATTTGATAGTTAACTTTAAAAAATAAAAAAAAAGATTAATTTTTTTTTATTGAATTGTGTTAATATTGCAAGATAATTATAAAATCTTGGAATTCTGTTACTAAATATATATACCAGAAGAAGAAAAACGTTAAAAACTCAATATATCTATAACAAAAACGATACATTTCCAAATTCATCTGCAACTAATTGTGAATTTCAGATATTAATTAGTATTCATCATTAGTGAACTTTGTTTAGGAGAACTTATTTTGCATGCTCTCTCAGAGTTTAAAGATAACATTCCACAGCAAAAAAAAAAAAATGACCAGAAATAAAGTTACAATACTTTGAAACATTACTTCAGAATAAATATAAATGATTACCAAATTTTTGTAATAACTTGTTACTGATTTTAGATTATCCCAGATTCTAACAGGACATGGAAATTTTAAAAGCTATTTATCTAGGTAATTAATTGGCAATGGTATTTGTTCTTGTGGTCTGGACGCTGAAACCCCGGAACATGTCTTATTGTATTGTAATCTATATCTTTGTAAAAGAGAAAATTTTAAAAAGGTGTTGAAAGGCTTAGGTATTTTCTGGCCACCTATTTTGTCTTTGTTGGTCAATTGTTCTGAAAGCCTTAATGTCTTGAAAAAATTTGTTTACTGTATAGATTTTTAAAATTTTATAGATACCTTCCTTTCTTTATATTTGTGTATTTCCTCCCTTCCTTTTATTTATATTTGTCTTTTTTATGTTTTTTTTTTCTTATTTATGTTTTTTTTATTTATTATTATTCTATAATGTTGTTACCACTTACGTCTGTAAACCTCATGTTATGCAATGTGAAGCATGAGGGGTTTTGCAAATAAAGTTATTTTTAAAAAAAACATAATAATTTAGATTTCAAAATAAAATTATGGACAGAGTTGTTTTATTTGTAAACTGACACACATGTAATTATTTAAAAAATGATGTCATCTGAATTAAATTTAAAATGTAAACAGACAAACAGTTTATGTTAGATTAGAATTGATGTAAAATACAAGCTACGCAGATTTTACTTCTGCACAAATTAGTTCCAGGTGAGGCTTACAGTTATTAACTCTTGAGATATAATTAATTGTTATTCTCTTAAAATTATACTTACTTAAAATAGAGAGGGGGATAGTATTAAACAAAATATTAATTCTTACAGAGTTAACAACCAAACAAAAAAAATCTTTTAAAAAAATGACAGCTTTTCTCATTTTTTTTAATATCAGACTTTTTATTTCATTAAATTAAGTGCAAACTTTGATTAACTTATGTTTAGTCAACATACATTCAGCATTTCCCACAGTCAGAATAAAGACTTTTAATTCCATATTTAAATTTTGCAAAGTTTTTAACAAGCACCACTAAATTCAGGTCACTTCTTTTCTACAAAATGTAATGGTTGTGTTTTTCTAGGTGATGGAGAGCAGCAAAATATTTGCTGATTTTTCATTTTGTCTTCGTTTTATTGCTGTGTGTGTGTTCCCATTTGGTAACTAATAAAGTGTTGACCAAGTTTTCTTTATTTTCAAGATATACATAAGTTGAGTTTCATTTCTCAGAAAATTTTGTCTAACGCTATGCCGTAAGAAATACAGTTAATATACAGATGTTTGAAGTTCAGTTGTTGAATATGTTGAGCATTCACGCATCATTTTTTAAAAACACTGAGATGGAAAGCATTAAATTTCCATAATTGGATTGCTAAGTACGGTTATTTTAAACACATTTTAATCCCCCTCCCATTTCTTTCACACAGGTCCAAATTAACATAATGTGTAAGTATTATTATCAAAAATATTTTTTGATTATTCTTTAATAAAAATTCTTCAACCCCCACATGATCAATACAACATATATCATAAAACACAGCTTACATTTCCGGCCGCCTGTAAACTTTTAATAGCTCCTACAATTTTTTGATGATCAGTGTTAAATAATTCTGCAAGACGCAAAGAATCTACTGGCACTTCACCATTTTCATTTAAATATAATAATATTTCTTCACTTAATTCTGCCATTATGTATTTAATAAATAAGTATATGCGAATATTTACGCTGCGGATAGCAGATGCTACAATTTGTTTACGTTGTTACGTTATGCGCTTTTCCATGGAGATAGTTATTGTCGCCAACTTTTCAGAAGAAGATGTACCGATAGATCAGAGAATCTAGAAATAAAGGATTTTAATCTTTATATTTCTTTCTTATTTAGTTTAAAATTTTATTTAAAAATTTTAATTTCAGTTCTAAAACTAAAGCAATCTAAATATGAATTAAGTTCCATCTAATAGATTATGAAGTAGATTCAGTATTAGAACTGACTATAAAGCATTTTAAATTTTATTTTTAAATGAAATGTTGGGAGAAATGTATTATATCCCCTATCGCTGAAAAAGAATATTTTAGCTTTCATATTGTTTTTTAAGGGAAAAAATATAATGATTCATCAATATCGATATGTAAGGTTGTTTCGGAATCGTTTCGTATTCATACAAATTTCACAGTGCCAATAATTAATTTACTAGTCTAGTTTTAAAAATATATGCTGTTTAACTTGATTAAGTAATATATGATAATTGTTGTGATAAAATGGAAGAATTAGATGATTATTGTGGAACATGGAGGGTAATTAAGACTTTACAATTTGAGATTCTACAATTTTTTGACTTTTGAAATGTTTATGTTGTGACGTAATTTTCTGTAGTGAAGATTTTACTATTGTCTAGTTTGTGTGAATATTTATATTTTGATAAACAAAAAAAAAAAAGCTTTTATGATAAGGCTGGTTACTTTAATAAATTTTCAAATTTTTGTACCTGTTATCAGCTTGTAAACTTCAGTGTAAATACAAGGTTTATAAAATAAATTTATATTTGTACTATTGATGAAAATAAATTGCATTAAACAATTTAATTTACTACTCATCTGGTTTTTTTTTTCAAGTACATTTGAACTAAAAGCAATGATATTCCAGTTTGTTTGTTTTTTAAATACATTTTAAAAAATTACGCTTATGACAATTCCTCTTCGTCATTTTGCTATTGTTTGCATAATAATAATAAATTTATTCAGTGAATATTTGAACAGAAGCATTTCAAAAGTTGCTTATCAACTAAATTAAATTGCTTTGAAATGTTATGTTTTTTAATGATGTGACTACATTTTAAGAAAATAGCGGTAAAAAGTAATAGCAGTAAGATTTTGAAAATAAATTCATTAGAATAAATATATAAAGTAGTATTCAGATTGCATACAAATTGAACAGTTGTTGTGTTTGTAAATGTGCTTGAAAAATTTTGTAGTGTAATTTACTTAAATTAAAAAATTAAATTTAATAAATTGGGTAATTATAAACTATTTGAACAAAAGGATAACCAATTTCATTTCTGAGTTGTCTCAAAAACGAAAACATTGGGGACAACTTGAAAAATATATTATCAATCTACAATTGTTTGAGTTAAAATCTATCTGCTGTTGACACCATGTTACAGAAGCCATGAGTCTAACAGTAAATAAAGTCATTGGAATCCTAGATCCCAAAAATTAATTCATCATATAAAAAAAGCAATGTGCTGATAATAACCTTAACCTCTCTAGGCACTTGTCTTTTTTATTTGCATGGTGTGACCACTTGGTTAAAAATACTCTTGTGACAAAATTCCTTTCTGTCAAAAAGGGTTTACCTGGATATTATTTGTTGATAACTTTCAGAGTTTCATCATTTTAGAAAAACCTAGCTAACAATGTAATTAAAGGAAAATGGCATTAAATTCAATCAAACTGTGATTAAAAAATTGACAGTATTTGAAAATACTAATATCAGCAATTCATACAAACAGAATTTAATGTTTTTACATGTTACCCAATGGCATACACAAGGGTGGATTTTGGGGGTTTAACCCCTTATAGACCAAAAAATTTTTAGTTTAGAAACTACTTCCTTTTGTCTACTTGATTTTTAGAATGTAATCCCCCTCCTCCCTCCCAGAAGAGGTCTGTATGCTACTGATGTCATCTTGTGTGTGTTTTCATGGTCTATATTAGTATCAAAAGCTATATATAAAATTGAAATATATGTTTTTAACTGTGAGTAAAATTATAGTTTGTTTTAAATAGAAATTTTATTCTGATCATAAAAAAAAGTACTTAGAAATATTGTTTACATTTTACATCATATTAAAGTGTGGGGTTGGTATTTTTACTTTTTTTTTTTTTTGTATAGAAATGTCTAGATTCTGATGTCAATTGTCCCAAAACTTTTGTTATAGTTTATTTTCTTATTGTTTTAAATATTTGTTTGTTATATTATTTTTTTTTATGATTTGAATAAATAACTCAGTAATTATGTTACAGAAAATTATTTTTAGTAATTAGAATCATCACTTCATTCAAAATTATATAGAATATTTAACTTTTAGTTGTTTGGTAAATCTAAAAAGATTAAGTGAAAAGAAATGTCTAGCTTTTCAATTTCTACAGATTTTCATGTTTGCACTTATTTATTTAACTATGAGATGTTTTTCTGATTTTATTTTTGTATTATATCTTTATTTAAAAAGGCATCAAAATATGGGAAAATAGTTTAATTCAATAAATATTTAAATAATTTATATGTATAAATTATTTGTTATTGTTCTTAATTTCATATTTTTTAATACCTAATTTTCATAGAGCTTAAAATGTTTTAATCCCAGCATTCTCTAATGATAAAGATTTGGGGGAAATTAAAATTTTAAGTTTGTTGTGAAAATAAAATGTTCAGTCAAATTTTTATAATTTTTTAAAAATGTTATAATTTAATTATGTAAGAACTCTGAATTTTTTTCTTCAGCAGATGATAATTTAAGGATCTCACAATACATTTAAGAAATCAATAATAATATGTAATATAATTAAGTACAAAATTGAATTTTTAAAATATTTATGAAAAATGTTTGAATTAGTTTTATTCATATGAAAATTCAAGCAATACAGATACATATATATCTATGAATAGCCTTGCATAAAAATATTAGGTATTTGAGTGATATATTGAGGTTTGCTCAAAGTAATTTTTTTTTTTTTTTTTTTTTGAAAAATGTAACACTTTACTTGTTCTTTTCAGATTGTAAAATGCTTAGCATTGCCTCAAAGCTCTGAATCCACTGGAATTGAAGGGTGAGCTATTATCTTTCATTTTTTTAAAATTGATAATGTATTATCATACAAATTCCCCAATTATTTTACCTTCTAATTTAACATTAAAATGCATTTTGTATCAGGTGTACAAAGAAGTTTTAATGGATATTTTGTGAAAATTAGGGCTTAATTGTGTAATACCAAATTCATTACTGAAAATACTTACTTTTCTGTATTTTTCTGGCTGCATACAAGCTCTACATTGAAAGAGCAACTCGTCTTTAAAGGCAGTCCAAGAATTGATCAATTTTTTGCATTCCTTGTAAGAACAGAAGTGCTACTCAGAGAAACCAGAAGTCATTGATTGAAACAAGTGGTAGTGTAAAGGAACAATATTTAAAGAATATAATGGGTGGTGAAAGCTATCCCATTTGGGTATTTTGAAGTAGTTTTTGATTGGTACCACAACATGTAATCAAGCATTATTGTGCTGCAAAATCACTGTCTTATATCTGCTCATTTTCCAGATGTTCTTCTTTTGATATTTTGTTTAAACATATTAGTTATACTTGGTAGCATTCTCCCATGTTGATTTTATTTGCTTTTAAATGGTTATAATATACTATATCCAGCTGTTTCCACCTGGTATGGTAGTTCTGAGAGGTGTGTGACAACTCGTTATTTGACCAAAGCTCAAAATTATGAAGCCCATCACCAGTAGCCCTCATGTTGCTTTATTATGCAACATTAAAAAAAATCACTCATTCTCACCTCATAATACAAAGCATAAGCTTTGGTATTGAGGTATAGCCTGGCTTATTCCATGGTTTCTTATGCTTTGGATTGTCATAATGAATCCACTTTTTATCTCCTGTTACAATTCTATACCAAAAGAAAAAACACTTTTTTTTTTCTTTTTGCTTTTATGGCAGCTGTTTCCAAATGAAAAATTTTCTTTCCATGTCTCTTACCCTAAACTAAAATTTATTTTAATGCAATCATAATCAGTCCCTTGAAAAGTAAAGTATGAAAAGTAAACAATTTAGTTATTTTGGTTGATGCAATAAAACAAATTAAAATTTTTAAAGTTAAGTTTAAAAAAGAGGAAGCTACAGTTGTAGCTGTAAGAAAAAACATGTTGAACATACTCATAACTAATATGAACCATGGGTGCATTTTATTTATGTACAACATGGACATCTGGGAGCAAAAGTAAACAAAATTACTATGATCACAGTTTTATGCAAATGATGAAGTAGCTAAGAATTTCTTGATTGTAAGCACAAGAACAATAATAAAAAGGGATTTTATATTTAATAGGGGGGGGGGCCAAAAAAGTGAATCAAGGGGATGCTTTTAAAAGGTTTGATTTTTTTCTAATAAGCTGTAATTTATAAGGCATCCAGAGTTTTCTTTGCTTTTGTCCTATCCCTATGTCGTTGAGGCTTAATAAAATTCCTTGCTGGAGTCCCTCCCAAATATTCTGTTAGTTTTTATGCTTGGCATGAATTTTTGTTCAATATTGCTTCTAATTCTGTAACTTTTCTGACCTTCAATCATATTTTGTATCCTTCATATCAAAATCTTGCACTTTTGAACTATATAAACCAGAACTTGCTTAAAAAATAGAAATGGTCCCCATAAGTCTTATACAGCAATTGATGATCCTCAGCTGTCTTTTTTCCCCCTTTCAATTGGAAGGAAAAGTAAAACTTTCCATAAATTGTTTCATTAGCATGCAAGTCAACACATTTAATGTTTACAAAAAGCTGTGTTCACATTTCAACAAAATAAGGTGAAAACTAATGGTGTTTTAAAATAAAGGTGGTTAGGTTATTTTTCAATGTAATTTAATACTAATAACATCCTTTCCTGTAAATCCTTTAAACTTATTTGTACCCCAATAGCTAAATTGATGTGGCTGTAGTAGTCAAGTAGTCATGGTCACAAACACATGGCCAACTTTATTAAGTTGTGTGTTCCAAGTCCTGGAGCCACTAAAGACCTTTCATATAAAGGAGTTGAGGCACATTAAATTTATCAAGGCTTAAAGTCCTGACATTGGTGTGGTGTGAAAGCTTGGAGAATGGGGTCCCAATTAAGGGTGTTATCCTCATCACTTGGTTAAGATTCAAAATTATGAGGTCCTTCACCAATAACATAGTACAGCTTCAAAATGCAACTTTAATACACTATCTAATCAAATCAATCTAAATTGGTTCTTATCATTATGTGAATTATTCTTTATATATATATATATAGCAGTAAATAAATTAAAAAGAAGACTAATAAATACCAAGAATCTTAAGATCAGACCAGAAGAACCAAGAACATGGAACCATGACAAACCAAAAAAGAGAAATGTAGCTAGAGTGGAAAACTATTATGATTTCTCGAGCTGTCACTGGTTTAGGACAGTGAAACAGGATTAAACAAAGTTTGTGAGATCTCAACCTTCTCCTTCAGCAGAAATTTTTTCGACACAATAGCTCCCAATATAAATGCATAATATATATATATATATATATTATGTATTAACTTCATACCATTGGTAACCTTATTATAATTTTATATGTATGCCATAAAATGTGTAGGAAAATGTTTCCAAAACTTGTAATATTTTTTGTAACTAATCTCTGGCATGAAGTAAGTGATAAGTGCATGAGATTTTTGTTATAAATATTTATTAGGTTTCTTTTGAAATTAGATGAATTATGTCTTGGGGTACATAAAGAAAGCTCTTAAAAGAAAACACACACTGCTTTCATAAGTGTATTTTATGCTTTATCTAATAATATTTTTTTTAAAAATTCTTAATTTTTATTTTAATGTTTTTTGCTTTTTTTTTAAAATTTAAATATTGGTTTATAAAAGTAAGTCACAAAAGTAAGGTTTATATGCATGTGAAAAAATAGGAAGAAAATATTTCTTTGGTGAAGTGCTTTAATTTAGACATATTTGGTTTATTTACTTGCCACTTTTCAGTTATACGCATGCTAGATGGCACATTTTCTTTTCAGTGCATTTTCCTTTATCGTGCTACTACTTTCTTTCTTGGCAGTAGTTTTTAATAATCTTTCATGCAATCATTTTTGTTCTTCAGTTAAAATTATGCTTTTTCTTGCAATGGATATCAAAGTTTGATTTATCAAAAGATAAACATATCAATGAAAAAATTGTTTAAAGTTTTTTGGGGG
The DNA here is from genome assembly GCA_019973975.1 of Trichonephila clavata. Classification (NCBI taxonomy): domain Eukaryota; kingdom Metazoa; phylum Arthropoda; class Arachnida; order Araneae; family Nephilidae; genus Trichonephila; species Trichonephila clavata. The sequence goes on from BMAO01019008.1 coordinate 87,428, forward strand.
GAGAGGAGAAGGAGAGAGAAAAAGGTTAATGATTAGTGGAAATGGTACAAGAAAGCCTGGTTTTACAGAAAGGAATGAAAGCCAAAAATGTCTGGTCTGGTTGTAGTGGAAAAATAATATGTTTTTTTTTATATATATATATTGCAGGTCAATACAAATAGCAGCAAAAAAATTAATACATTGTAAAAATGTAATTTTGAGCTAGTAAAAATTTTACGTAGAAGGATTACTCTTTTTTTTTTTTTTTACTTAAATAACAAGCTGTTATTTTATAGTGGAGTAAGCTCACCAAACTCAATAGATTGTGTAAACTGTTTTATTTCTTGCGCAATATAAAGCGCTCAAAAAGCTTGTGGTTTGCATCTTGTGTCAAGTCATTCTCTCCCATCTCCACTGATTCCTTTTTGTCACTGACCTCATACTTTCTGTGGATGAAGGAAAGACCCCTTTTTATGTTGGAGTAGAGTGTTGGAAGAGAAAGTGTAAGCACACACACACTCGTTATTACTTGAAAATATGTTCTCCAAAACTTATTGAAATTTCGATCTGCTGCTTTTATTGTTTGCCGTATTTTTAAATTTAATTTTTTATAGCTTTATAGATTAAAATTTTATTTTTTTCTTGTTTATTTTGGTTAACAGAACAGAATTTACATTGGATGAAAGTGGAGATGTAACATGGAATGTACCTGAAGATACAGAACCTATGCCTTTTTTTAATTGTGAGACATATGAAGTAAGTTAAACATTTTATAACAAATGAAGTAATTGGAATTATGTAATTTTTATTCATCTATATTTTATGAAATTTAGGTTATATGTGTACATTCTTTGTAACAACTTAGTTATTTTGATGATATCTACTTTATTTTGTAAAACATATTGCATGTATTAGAACTTAGAAATGACATTTAAATCATGTTTTAAAGAGATGTAATTTTATTTAAAATAAAATCTTTTATAAAAAAAAATTTACTTTTTTTCAAAATTTTTTATTGTTTTTTTAAATATTGTTTACTGGTTTTAATGGCTTTTTTTATAATTAATTATAAAAAATCAACTTAATGTTTGCCTTGTTTTCTTCTGTTATTTATTCCTATATACTTTTATTTTATACAGCTGTACTCAAGTAATCCACATTACTTAAGATTTTTTGGAACATTTGTGGGTCATGTTATAGAATTTCAAGTGAGTATTAAGTTCTAATATTGTTAAATTTCATTATGAATAAATAAAATATTTTCGAAAAAGGCTTCAACTTAAGTTATAACATTCTTCAAATTTTTAACTTAAGTTATATTTATTTTCTGTTCATGTTATAATGTTATATCTGATTCCTGTTTTAGTTTTTTTTTTTTTTATTATTATTTTATTAAATTAGAATTTTTTTATTAGGTTGATCGACCTAAGGATGATACAATTCAATTAACATATGAAGGTTGGTGTATATTACAATGTGAAAGGGTAAGAACAACATCTTTAAATTAATAGTTGCATTAGACATTTCCAGATATTAATTTTTTCAGTCCTAAATTTCTTTCATGTTTTTCCCTTTTAGTGCTACACTATTTTTATAAGTATCAATCATTTAATTATTAATAATAATTTATTTTCATTTTTTAAATTTTGTGCCTTTATAATGCATTTTAAAAACTTAATTTTTTTAAAAATAAATCTTCACATTTTTAAAATTAACAAAATGAGCTATAAAACATTGGTGCTTGCTACTGTAACTAAAATTATCTCAGAAAGCATCTAAAGATTTTAAGTTAGAAATGCTCTCATCCTTTGTTAATGTAGTTATTTTTTTTAAAAAAACTCACTTGACTAAACAATGTTTGTTCATTTGAAATAAGAACTCCATAACTAGTCATTTGCTTCAATGCTTTAATAAGAACTTGCTAGCTTGAAGATCTTGAAAACTTAAAAAAAATTATTTTTGTTCAATTTTATTGAAAAATCTGAAATTATAATTAAAAACTCCATATAATTTCATATGATTATACAAGATATTGAGAGATTGAGTCAGAATTATGAAATGCTAGAGTCCAATTTATTTTAATTTTTGCTTATAGATGTCAACTTTTAAACAAGGCACTTATTCAAAGTATCTTTTTTTCTTGGAAAATGAGTTTATTGTACCACAAAATATTAAGGTAGTTATTTAGCATCTATTACTTCAAAAACTTAATTCGATTCCCTATCTTTAAAAGTTAAACTGTGAATTGTATTTGCCCCTTCTCCCTTTTTTTTTCCTGTGACTACATTATTTTGGACAGTTTTTAGCTTATGAGATTGAGTGTTGGGCTAAGCCAAAATAGTTGCAGAATCTCTCTACAATAGATTGTGTAAAGAAACTAAATTCAAATTAGACAAAATGTTAATTCATGCTTGAAGTTCTGCAATCAAACATTGATTTTTATATAGAGCTTCCAAAGCTTTAAACAATTAATCAAAATTAATGTTGGATCTCTTAATTACATTGTTTCTCTTTTTTAGAATGATTTTAAGTAAAACCATTTTTGTGAGACATTCCTTATATTATCTTCCATTAAGCTGTGAATCAGATCTTAAGTTTCCCCTGTTATTATGTGTTTCAGAAAATATTAGAACTAATTTTCAGACAAGAGCATTTGATGTTATATCTTAAGATTTGCCAGATTCCTATAAAGAATTTGAAACAATTTCTTTATACTTAATATACAAACTATAATTAATAGTTTTGTGTTTCCAGTATCTAAAATGCTTGACAAGTTTGGAATAGTATTATGTAGATCACTCTGATTGTCAACCCTTTTTACAATTTTTGTAAACTGTAATTGCTTAAATTTTTTTATTGAAATTTACTTTCATTTTCAATTTTTTGGAATTGTTCATTGCATTTTAAACTCCATCTTTGTCAGCCATTGGTAAACTATCATTATGGGAATAATTGAATTGTAATTCTGTTTGTTTGTTGTTTGTCTATTAAATATGTATTATTTATCAAACTTAAATATTACATATTGCTGATTACCACTATATAAGCCATAATAGAATTGTTCAAAATGTCTCACTTAGATTATTATGTTCACACAGTTAAAATCCAAAGTAATTTACAGTTCATGCTTGATAATGCTTTTTCTAGTGGCAGAACATTTCTTAAAAAGTAAATCTATTATAAATTATTAAAGATTTTCTTGTTATTTAGGTTGTGTTTTCCTTAAGAGAAAATGTTTTCCTTATAAGACAAAATTATATCCTTATTCTCAAAATATTTATGTAATTTAATGTATAAGAGCTATTGATTTCTAATTTATTCTATTAATTTAATTATAAAACAGATTAGAAATATGAAATAGAGCATAAACAATTTGTAAATGTGGGGGGGGGGATTTTAGTACTCATAGGACTCATTTCAGACAAAATATTATATTTTAAATAATTCATTATAATATTAATTTTTTTAAAATGTTTAAATAATATGGTTTTGTTGGTGTCACATAAACATTTTAAGTTTAAAAATTTCAGACAAAATTGCATTGAAATCATTTTTTAAAAAATACTTAATAGTGTGTATTATAAAGAATATCGAATGTAATTACCCAGATTTTACAGAACAATATTTGATAATTTCTTGGGAAGTTAAAAACTCCTCGAATAGAAGACAAATAAAATAAGTCAAAATTTTTTTAATAAATAGTGCCAAATTATATGATATTAAGGAAGCAACACTACCATGTATGTGCAGTAGTGTTATTAAAATAGTTTAGAACTGTAGCTTATTGATCAAGATTTTAATTTATGAATAAAAAGAAATAATTGCTCATAAAATAAATTTATCTTAATTTACTCTTTAAAAAAGTACTGAATTACATTAATTATATTATTTTAAATAACTTTTAAAACTTCAAAAGGCATTAACTTTTTTTCAGGTTTTAAATGTGAACTCCAAACAGTTTCAATCAACTCCATATTCATTTTTGTGTGCCTTAGTAGAAGGTTACTTCTCAGATCTTACCATCTGTGCAAACAATGGGAAAGAGGTAACTCATGACCTCCTTATATATTCATGATTGGTATAAGCTTATTATGAAAAAAGTAAAATAAAAAATACATTCTTTTAAAGTAAAGAAACCATACATCTTCAAAATTTGAGTGAAATATTCTGCTTGCAGAGAAATTAATATTTCAAAAAGACATGGTATCGTAGGAAGACATTTTCCAGAAGGAGACTGATGTAAGCAATGAATAAAATGTGTTCACAATGCATCAATTGTAATTATGTTAGGAAACTGGTAAAAAGTCTGCTTTTTTTTAAAAATTTATATCCTCCATTTGTTTGGTAGTCAAAATTAATGAGCAATGGTCAAAATTTTATTTATGTTTGTGATACCTGCATTAACATTGCCTTCTTGTATATTAACTCCAGTATTTCCACAACAATATTCAAAATTTAAATTTCAACACCATTGATGTATTTTGCAATCTGTGTGTGTGTGTGTGGAAAGTTTTGTAAATTAAATGTGAACCAGGCCCCCATAGTCTGTTTTCTTGATTACTAAACTGTGAATTAAATGAACTGTGCAAGTATAACAGTATTAATATAAATTTATAGCGCTAATATAAGTTCCAATGTTGATATGAATTTTTTGTGCAGTTTCAGTTTGTGATGAATTAATAATAATACCTTTACTTATTTGCTTTTCTTGATATGTTAATTAAAAATAATGAAAACCTGAAAATTTTTAAGAAAATTAAATTTGCTGTTTTATTAGCCAATTTTTTATCAGTTTCTCTTATCTTCTATTAAATATAGAATGCTTATGTTTTCAGTTAAAATATGATCTATTTTTTTCTCTTTAGCAAGTAAAATTTCTTTTTATCTTTAAATCTTCCTTCATAATCAATTAGTTTTACTTCAAATGCACTGGTAATCTATTTCTACAATTGGAAATTTAATCATTTGTAACTGTATGGAAATTAATCAAAGAGCGAAATTTCTTAATTATCTAACAAATTTTTTTAATGGCCTAATCTTTAAAATATCAATCCAAAGATAGTTAATTTCATGTATTTCCATTGATTATCTATTGAAAAACAATTTTCTAACCCATATTTTATATTTTACACTTATCTCAATGTATTCAAAGCATTCCCAAACCTGATGTTTTCATAAATTAAGTGCTATAACTTTGGTAAACATTTTGCAATAGAGTAGACTTTAGTTATTCACAAAAAAATTTTATATGAGTTTTGATTGCTATTAAAATTATCATTTTCTTGATGAAATGTGCATATTAATAATTGCTAAGCATTTGTAAATCAATTGTAGATTTCAAAAATTTTTTTGCCTTGTATCCTTTTTCAATCCATGCTATGCAATATTGGGTTGAGTAAAAAGTCATTGAATTTTTTTATTTAGAACCGAGGGAAGTAGGGGAATATCTGAAATACTTGAAGGATTTACAATAGTAGTTGTTGCATCATTAATAGTTGACAGTTTAAGCTTCATTGTGAAGAACAAATTGATCAATTTCATTGAGTTGAAGAGATTTGACAACACATTGAACATGGAAGACCAAACTGTTCTTTCCCACCATATTTTACTTTTTTACTTCTGTAAAGGGTAAAACGTGTATCAGGCTTGTGAAAAATTGTATAAAGTTTATGATGATGATGCTCTACAAGAACATCAATGCCAAAACTGGTTCAAAAAAATTCTATGATTTTGATTTGAAAGATGCTTTTCAATCAGGAAGGTCTACCCAGATTTATGACGACAAAATTAAGCCATTGATCAAGTCAAACCCATGTTACACAACAAGAGATTGCAGAGACTGTGTAGATCAGTTTAAAAAGTTTTTACGTCTACCAAAAGAAACTGGTATTCATAAGCAAGCTCAATATTCTGGTTCCTCGTGAACTCAAAGAAGCTCATTTGACAGCATGAATAAACATCTGCAATATGCTTGTGAAACATGAAGAAAATTATCTATTTTTTAAAATGAATAACTGGTTATGAGAAGTAGATTTTTACATTAATGTAGTGCACAGAACATTTGATCCTTAGGTGATTTGCCATCAGTGACTTAAAAAGCAGAACTTCATCAGAGGAAGGTTATGTTCTCAGTGTGGTAAAATTGGAAAAATGTAGCGTTTTTTATCTTCAATCAAGAAATGGAACAATCAATTCATATGTGTACTGTAGGCAATTGGACAGTTTGAACTAAGCTGTCATCCAGAAACCTCCAGAGTTTATCATTCATAAGGAAGTAATGTTCCATCTTGACAATGTAAGACCACATACATCTTTGGCGACCTGTCAAAAGTTATTGGAGCTTGGATCTAATGTGTTGGGCTCCACTTAGCATACTCAACTGACATTGCACTGTGAGAATTCCTCTTGTTTTGCTCTCTTCAAAACTCCTTGCATAGAATGTTAAATTCTGATGAGGCTGTAAATCAACTCCTTATTCAGTTTGCAAATATAGACAGATCCTTTTATGAACGGGGAATGAAGCTCACTGTACAATGGCAAATGGTCATTGAACAAAAGAGAACATATATCATTGATTGACCTTATATTAATATATGACTTTGAAATATATAGGGAAAAAATACAATGACTTTTTACTCAACCTAATATAACTTTCCATGATTTATATGATTTCATTTAGAGTAAGTTTTTGTTTGTACTTTCAAGATATACATATTTATTTCAAAGTGGTCATTTAAATAGTAAAAAAAACCTTTTTAAAGAATAAATATTTATAACTTCTGTTGTAAGATTTTGTAATGGGTGGTGGGGACTCAAATTCAGCAATAATCACTATAAATATTGTTAGGTGAAATCTGATATTTATCATCAATTAGTTTAATTAGTTTTACTGCTTTTTTACCTTTTCATTTCAGATCTCATTTCTTACCTTCTCTTTTCATATCTTTTGTTACTATCATATTCAGATAATAAAATTTATTAATTATTTTTTTAAATAAATGTTTGGTTTATAATTTGCTTACAATGTGTTATTTATAGTTTAAGGTTCATAAGACAATTTTGAAGCTTGGTAATTCAGCCATTGATTGGGATATATCACCGTGTCCTCTGGCAAATCTACCTGAAGATGTTTTATATACTATTCTGCATTATCTTTATTCTGAATGCTTGCCAGATCCTCTTGATGATGAAACAGCTAAAAGTTGTTTAGCTGTTACTTGTGATTTACCTGGCTTTGAAGAATTTAAAGAAATATGCCAATTGTACCTTAAAAATAATGCTCTCTTAGATCGTAAGTAAAAAAAAATTTTTTTTTATTCATTTTGAGTGGTTTTTTAATTTTATAGGCAAAACATGCATTTTGTCAAATTTTAATCAATTTTTTTTTTATTAAATTATAATTTGATGTATTTTAAAATTCTTATACATTAAGAAAAAAACTGTTCATTATGCTTTTGAAAAAGGTTGTGATTATATACACAGGAAGCTTATTCTGTACTTTAAAAAGATTGGGTATAATATTTGAACAAAAGTATCATTCTTTAAAAAGAGAATGTTTTTGCTAAACTGAAAATAAAAATGTAAAAAAATTAAAAATAGATAAATTTTTTATTACTAAGTATGAAGAAAAAAATCTAACCATCCAGTAGAATTAATTGTAGTTAAATAAAAATTTATATTTAATTCCCATTTAATAAAAAGAAATATTTCTTATGTGCCATACTGTGGACCATTTATGCCAAATAAAAAGCATCACCAAATGCCATCCTTTTTCCTGCACATCATGAAAACAAAGTCCTGTTTTCCTGTTTTCTGTATTAATATTCTGCGAAGACTTAGAAAAATAAATACTGTATTAAAAAACGCTTACATACTAACAACTACATAATTCAAGCAGCCAAATAGTCCAAAATTGCAATCAAACTCATAACAAATGCATCTTCTACATGTAGACTATGCCACATAAATTCTCTTAAGTATGAAACTAAATGTTGTGTAGATCTGTGATGTTTCTTGTTTTGCCATTTTGATAAACCCAATAACCTTTCAAGTACTTGCATATTAGACCACATTTTTTAAAATACTCCACTGAATTCTCTTCTATAGAAAATAAATCCTAAATTTTAATCATTTTTCACAATAAAATGAGGCAAATATTGCAAATTATAAACAATGTTATTTTTTTAGCATGCACAATCAAGATAATGATACTGTGAATGACAATCACAAAAAGTTCAGCTATCATAGGAAATGGCATCCTGTATCATAACTCTTGGTTATTGGGCTCTTTGTAAGATGAATCAAGTGAATATCCCATTGTCCTGGACATCCCGCGCACATCTTCTTAGATCATCCAAAGCTTCATTTGAAGTAGGATTCTGCACTGAAAACAATTCTACCCCAATCCATGAAATTCAAAGTTTAATGTGCCTAGTAACATTACAAATAATTCCGGTGAGGTTGAGAGGCAGTTAGCATAATTATCTCTATGACATGACTTCCAGTTTTCTGAGTTGCCTATTAAGGCCCTTTATTGTCGTTGGTGTCCTGATTTCATGCAGGATCATTGATAAGGTTGTTGCATCAGGGATTGTGTGTGTCAATTAGGTGATCACTGTGTTCTCATTTTTTCATGGCTCATGACAATTGCTACTTTCTTGACATTATATGACAATGATTAGCTCATTCATACCTTCGCCATCAGATACTGCATTGTTTCAACCCAAATGATGAGTGATCATGCAATTTGACCATCCTGTTTTATTTCGCTCATACTGCTTGCAAAATGGTCTGCAAGGTATTGGTACAGACCACCTGGTTTGATAGAACCATATTTGTAAAGAGGTTATGTCTTAACATTAGAATGCCCTCTGTATTATGTACTATCCAGATGATCCATTACAATTTGCTGGAACTCCAGCTTGTCAATCATTGTGTGCCAAAAGTTAACCAGTTGCATATTCAATTGTAAAGGTGTGTGCATGCACAATTTCATCCCATTTGGATAACTTCTTGGTGTGTCGCTTTTTATGTTATGAATTTAGAGCATAATTAATGTAAAAAAATTTTTAGATATAAAATAAATATATATTTATTACATTATTTTTCGAATATTCTGCATATTCATTTTCAAGTATTAAACTTGTATTTTAGAGGACCTAAAAAAGACTTTTTCCATCATTATATTCTAGATAAGTAACCTTTATCCTAACTTAGTAATAAGGCAAGGAAAAAAGACTAAATTAAAAAATATATATCTTCTGCTTGCCCATTGTTCTTAAAACTTAGAAAAGGTAAATTTTCTATTTTCTGTCAATTTTGTAATATTATTGTTCTAAATGCAAAGTTTGGGATATGAAAAGAATAAGAAAAAGAAATTAAAATCTGTAGATTCCAAGTATTGTGCGTGCAAAAGCTCAAAAAATGTTTTCTTTAAAAATAAAATTGGCATTGTATCATAATTTTTTTTTAATTTAGCCTTTCACTTTTGGTAGACAAACTTTAATATTAACAGAAAACATATGTAGTATGATCCAAAAGTTCAGGGACAAGTTGTAGAAAACCTAACCCTGAATAATTGGCCGCACTGAAGCATGTCCACCTTCAAAGTAGGCCCCTTGGACAACAATACACTCCTGCCAGTGTTTGTATAACTTCTGGAAGCACAGCTGAAAACCATTTTTTGCAACCTCCTGTAAGGTTTCCTACAATGCTAATTTCCTCTGATGACACAAAATGACATCCCTGTAAATGTTTTTTCATTGATGGGAACAGACAAATGTCACACTGGGCCAAGTCTGGTGAATAGGGGGATGTGAAAGCATGTTGGCGTAAGTTTTGGCAAGGAACTCTTCTTTACCAGTTGGGATTGATGTGCTAGTGTTTCGTCATGCAGAAGATACCAGTCCTCACTCTGCCTGAACTGAAGCTGTTTACGTCAAATGAATTCCCTTAAACTACATCTTCAAGAAGTGCGTAGCCTCAGTGATTTGTTCAAGTGTTTGGTAACAATCTTTTCAAACACGTTCAGTCATAATGCAATATTTTCCGCATTCTGTGAAGTTGAAAGTTGTTCGACACATTCATTGTATTCGATGAATTTTCTGCCCTCTTTAAAATGCTGATGCCATTCATTAATCTTGGATCTCGCCATTGTAGATTCACCATGCACCTTACTTAGCATTTCCAAAGTCTCCATTGGTGTTTTACCTAAGGGCTTACAGAATTTAATGTTCAATGCTGTTCAAGAAAAGCTATTTTTCTTAGATCACAGAACAAAACTAACTAGCTTTGGAAGATAACAGCTGTGCATGCAGTTCAGACACATGACATGCACTAAACCAACCTAGCCAGGTAAGGGGACGGTTGGGAGAATCCATTTCAAGTGGTTTAACTTCAGGTACTTGCTTTCATCATCAGCAATGGCTGCACTCCCCGAATTTTCGGATCATACTACAGACTTTTCATTTCCATCATCATTATTTTACTTAAGATAACTTTTTTTGAAATTAGATTTCAGATAAAATTTGTATTGATAATAAGTCGGACATTAGTTAGAACCGAAGCATCGCTAATAGCTCACATGTTTGATGGTCTGCTTTTTATGTAATTAACCACTGAGATATGTCATATTCCAGTTGCTATCTCTCACTAGTTCACCAGATTACAAAAAGTTGTAAAATTTATCCAAATTCAAAACTATGATGTGTAATCAGAAGGTATTTTTATTTGAAATCCTCCCTACTTTTTTATACCTTTATTTTAGTAGGGTTAAAGGTAAATTTTTTAGAGTATAGTGATTGAAAGAGGATTTCTACCATCCACATAATGATACAGTATTTTTTAGCTATTCAATTGTTACAAATCTTTAGTTACTCTATTACATTTTTTAGAAATTCTAACGTTAGTAGAAGAAATACATTCAAGTGGTGATCGCATTATTGACTTCTTCAGTGGAAAAAGTGATGCTTTATCTTGTTCTTCAACATCTAGTGATTCTGATGATGATGTAAATTTTGCTAATGATCCTTCCATATTACGTTACATTATAATACAGGCCCTTAAAGAAAGTGCTATTGGTAAGTTATTTAGTTCATTTTGAAATTCACTGACTTATGCTTATGAATCATAGATATTCATGCAGATAATACCTTCCTTAGCTATTGATTTGTTATTTTCTTTCATAATTGTTTTAATTTTCTCATTATAAATTGCTTCTGAAATTTATATAATCAACCTATAACTTTAAAAATATTGTTATTATATTAAAACTAGTTTATTTGTAATAAACAAAATAATACATTTAAATATTCACTATAATTAATGTTTTAACTTTTTGGTGTTAATATAATTTTTGCCCTCTCAAGTTTTGCGATATTAACAACAATTACAAGTGAAAAAAATATAACTTTGTTGATAAGAATTCAATGTAACAAATTTTTGTTCACACAAAATATATTTCAATATATTTCTCAAAATTTAAATGCAACTATTAAATTTAGTATGAATTAGAGTTGGTAAGTAAGGTTTTTAGTCTTTGAAATAACTAAAAAATCCTTTTAAACTGAAATTAAGTAAGTTTATAGCTTTTTAAAACACAAAGATATAATTTTCTTAATTTTGTTATGTATTTAAAATAAACATTAATTGAACTTATTATCCTGTTGGCCATCTTTTCTAAATCAAAAGCCACTGCCAAATGCCATAATATTCATTAGCCAATCTAAGTACAATAACCTTGTTTATAAGTTGGTGAATCTTGGCGCAAATTCTTTAAAATCTTCATTGATTTACTGTTGGACAGTCCAATACGTAAGTACTCGTTAATTATTATATCTTATAAGAGTTATATAAATCTCTGTTACCAGTAAACTCTTTTAAGATTCATACATCATTCATGAACTATTCAAAGAGATGAATTTTTTTTACAAAATTTGAAATTTAGCAACTTGTATATGTATATATGTGTACGTGACCTTTTATAATGAATGGATATATCAAAAATTAAAAATATGTATTATAAATTCCATGTTGTCTTTCAGTTGGAGCAAAAATTCTAGTTTTATGTGACATTTTTTCAAAAAGAAAAAATGAATTGTGTCGTGCTGAACGGCATGAGCTAATTGAATACCTCAAATCTAGGTACATGTAAATTCTTTAAAAATATCTTTTTTTCCCCATGTAGAGTAGTGTCTATTTTGGAACAATAGAACACACTATGGTCATATTATTAAATGATTTAATGCATGCTTATTTAAATTTAGTAGTGAAAAAAAAATGCTAGTTTATACATTATGTTCTTTCACCTGTTACTGCACTGAAGAAGTGTACAGTAGTTTTTCACCTAATACTGCACTTTGTGATTTATTTCATTAGTCTTGACATCTAGTTTAGTGAAGTATTTATGCATCATATATTTAAGAAAAATTAATTGATTTTCAATCAAATGTTTGCTTTTTTTTATATTAAAAAATTCGCAAAATTTTATTGGATCATAAATTAGTTTTCAAAAAAAATTATGTGCACTATTTTAAATATTTTTTTATTCCAGATCACACTTGTATATGTTACTTTTTTAGTTTAAATTGTCTTAAGTACAACTCAAATGGAAAAATTAAGGGTTTCATTGCTGGAATATGGTTTGAAATTAATTTTGTTTCCATTTGGAAAGTTGGCATGTATAAGCATTTTATGGATGAAAGTATTATTAAAATTAATTATTTTTTAAAGAGTTGTCTTAATTCATACTGGTATTTCTTTGTTACTATTTATCTTTTTTTTTTTAAATATATATTGTTTCAGTATTTTATAATTTTATTTGCAGGTTACCTGATTTTATGAAACAGTTGCATAGGTTTTTAGAAGTCATTGAAATATCTTTTGGGAATTTGACATCTGTTCAACGAATGGATATTGCATCGTATTTTGTTTCTGATGTATGTGAATTGTTATGTTTTGATGATATAGTGTCTTCAAAAAATTTTTTACTTTTCTCATTTTCCCTCCTCATGTTGTAAAAATTTTTCATTCTGTCTATTCGCATGTAAATGATTAAATTTCTTTTGTTCAATTAAAATGCAAGAAGATTATTTTTTTTAAAATTATTAATTGTCAAGCTATGAAGTGCTGTGTGAAAATTAATATTTGTTTTATGCTCATAATCAGCAGCTATTTTTAAAAAAATTAAATATTTATATATAAATTAAGATTGTAATTAGCATTTTGATTTATAACGAGACATTTTTAGGTCTTAAATTTTCTTCAGGGTAAGTTGCAAAATAGTAATTTATCTTTTATTTATATTTTATCATTATCTTTATTTTACATTTATCATTCATTAACTTTGAAGAAAAATAATAAGCATAAATAAACTTTAAAGCTTTCCTTTTTCCCAATTTTTTTTAAAAAGGATTAGTTTCAGTTACATTTATTTAAGGTTCTTTACGAATGCTAAGGCAAAGAGCCCTATTGTGTGTAAAAACTTTTTTTGAAACATTTTAACATGTTCAAATGATAATTCTAGAAGTTTATTAACCAATTTATTTTGTAATGCTCTTCAATTATGTAATTTTTTTTTCTTTGCTATATTATTGAATCATTCAATATAATTTATTAAACATGTTAAAGAGTTTAATGGTAAAAAATTATTTTTGTATTGAAGAATCTGTTATAAACTGTAAATGAAATGGTATTAAACTGTGTTAATAAAATTGTATAATTTTTTTAACTATTTCTTTCAGATTGAACATGTCTTGGATGTTAAAATTGTGCTTATCACAGAAATTAAGACAGCCTTGGAACAAATAATTAATGCCTCTAGTTCTAAAAAAGATAAAAATTATGCTAATTTTGGAGACAAATGGAAACATAATGTTGGTCAAGCATTAGGAAAATCCTTAAAAAATGTAAAAAAAAATGCTTGCATTTTATTTATTTTTATAAGATTTTAATAATATTTTGTGGATGATGCATATTTATTGCTTTAGAGCTGTTTATTAGATTATATTTCAGATATTAAAATAGTTTTGTGGGGTATATGTTTAGTCTTATTCAATTTGAAAAATTTGTATTATTTTGATTTTAGCAATTGGATAACTTTAATAGAATTAAAAATTCAATTTCAATGTAATCAGTATAAAATGTGTGTATATATTCATTCAAAAATAAAATATTTTTCGAATAAAATTAAAATTTTGTATTTAGCTCTTTTTTAAGTACACTTAATTTTTATAAATATTTGAAAATTGAAGCATGTAAAAATTATTTTCTTTAGGCTCTACATATGAGGGAGTTAATGAAATTAAGAAGTTTTCATGAAAGAGTCTTGGGCAGTTTTATGAATCTTATGCACAAAAAGTAAGTTATGCTATAATGATTTTTTTTAAAATATCTAATTTTAATTTGGTTTGTTAAAGAAACATTGAAACCAATCGCAAGCTATTTTTAACTCTTTGAATAAATTTTATTTCTGTGGAAATTTTCTATAAGGGAAAGTTAATAAAATATATTCAGTTAGAATGTTTTATCATAACTGAACAGGATGACCATAAAATATGTATAATTAATTTCTAGCCATGTTTTAGTGATATATATGATGAAAATGAAAGAAAACAAAGACAGGTTATTGACAAATTAATTTTTTTCTCTTTATCTAAAATTAATTCTTTCAGCACACAATCTTTTTTGTATATTATCTGAATTTTTTTATTTGATTATTTATTATTGATTAAGTATGTGTATGCTTTTGCAGTACATGGTATGTCTAGAGATTATATTAAATTTTATAACACTCCCTTCCTGTTTTTACCCTCAGGGGGCTCACCTTCTTAAGGTGAGTACGGGTGTCACAATCCCGAGGTGCCCTAGTGATCTTTTCCTTTTCCCACGGGGTTTACTGTCTTTGGTAAACACGGGCTTCACGAACCCGGGGTACCCTAGTGATCCTTCTCTATTTTCAACCCTCTTTCTTGCCATTCAATTCATTCTTTCTTTCTCTCTTCCTGTCTAGACCACAGATATTAAAACAAATGTTTGGCGCAGTATAGCCGAAATCGGCTCTTGCGCCAATAAACCCCAAAATCACTCACTCACTCACCCTTCCCGTTTTTTATGTATAAACATTTTTTTGACACTTTGATTATTTTTTTAACTACTTTTCTGCATATAGTTTCCATCAATGTTGAGACATTTGTCATAGTGTTGAGTAATTGTATTGAAACTAGGGAAACTATTTGGTTACATTCAAATAAATGGCATTAATGTCCATTTCAAATGTGATTCCAAAAGTCATAAGTATTATGAATGTAGATAAATTCAAAAATTTACATAACTCTCCAATTTTAAAGTGGAACATATTATTCAATAGTTACATGGGTGAAATTTTTAAGCCATTTGGATTTGTTAAAAACATTTTACAATAGATATTCAAGCAAAGAAGAATCATATTTAATAAAAATTAAGTAATTATTGTGTGTGGTTAAAAATGAATAAGAAACTTGGAAATTTAAAAGATGTAAGTTAATTTGTTAATGATAATTCAAAACGGATTTTTAATGCAAAACACCAATGCTAAAATCAGATAGAATATTCCGATGTATTCAAATTGAAAGTAAATCAGACTCTGGACTTTAAGTCCACTCAGTGTGGACTTTAAGTGTTTGTTGAGGTTATATAATGATATGTGCCTGAACTCATAAAACATTATATATATTTAGAGAGCAAGTCCACTCAGAACTAAATAAATTATAATACAAAGCATTATTGAAAAAGTTGATCCCTCTGAGTTGAAGCATGCGTCTTGTTATTCCAAAGTCTAATAGATCAGTTAGAATTTGCACTCCTAGGTTACTGTTAATAAACATACCAGACATCCAATTCTACATATTGAAGAAATTTTCATCAATGTTTACGGCGAATTATATTTATCCACTTCAGTTAATTAAAATTGCGTTTACATTTAACGGTTGATGAAAGAGATAAAATACAAACAATCTTTACAATTAAGGGAACATGCATACTGAAGTGATTGTTTTTTAAAATCCAATCAGCACCAAATAATTTCTTCATTTACTGATAAATTTGTGTAGGATTTACAAAAATTATTGCATATCTTGATGTTATGATTCTTTGGACAATGTATGAAAAATACATGACTCATTTTCCAAAAGAAAGCTAAATGTTACCTTCATGTTAATATGGACTATGATATTTATGTGTAGCATGTTTCTACTTGTCATTTATATTAAATCTAATTGACGTGAAATTTATACTATGAGAAAAAGAACTAGATCACTGCCTCTGTAACTGACTATTTGTAAGAAATGTTTAGCCTTCAGGAATTATCAGAAGTTTTGGTTAGTGACAATGTATCAATGAGCTGTTATCAGGAATTCATCAGTTCATTTAAAAGAAATGGCACACGCTAATAGTGGATTGCTTCCTGACATACTTAAAAAAAGACAAATCCTGAAGAACACTACCAAATGCTGAAAAATAAATTCAAATTCATGAAATTTCAGATATTTTTGATGAAACATTCTGCATTATTGTTTTACCACACTTTCTACCAAAAAGACACTTATCAAATTATTATACAGAGGAAACATATAGCTCAAACTGAAATAAGTCTCATGAGACTTGTACTAACCTATACATACAAGAATAGGGCTGAACAATTAGATTTTGGAAAGTCATTTAGAAACAGAAATTGAACACTATCCTGAAATTATATCTGTGGAAGTAAGCACAATTTTTAAGTTATTTGGTTGAACCGAATCAGTGGTCTTCAAATTATGTTACTGTAGTCACCTAGTAGTCAAGGTAATGGACTCGTGGCTGGCATGTCATGAGTTAAAGCCAACCCCTGTTGTGGAGAGAAGTTGATGCACGTTAAATCTGTCGGGACTCAAATGTTCTCCCATTAGTGTGGTGTGGAAATTAAGAAGGGGGGCGACAACTCAGGTGTTGTCTTCTTCACTTGAAGATGGTTCAAAATTACGAGGTCTGTCACCAAAAGCCCTCATGCAGCTGAATTATGTGCCGTTAATATTCACTCTCTGAAAGTATGTTCCATGGAACCCTGTAATTGTACAAGATATACCAAGGGGCTCTAGGAGTCACAATAAAAAAATCCAAAAAAAAATTATAAATATGTGTAAAATGGATTCACGTCCCCTATAAAGTTTGTATAACCACAAGTATCTATCTAAAGCTCATCCCAATCATTAAAAAGTTAAAAAACTTTATTTATACACTCATAATACGACTGTTTTGTAATACTTCTTAAACTTTTATCATAATATAATAAAAAAATATTAATGTTTTTTTTATATATTGTAATTATTCTATTGTTTTCTATCCTGAGTTCCACGAAATAATTTTGTACTTGTTAATGCAATGTTTTGCAAAACACTTATAATGAAGGAGAACACTTATATTTTCGACATATAATCGACAAATTTGATTTTAAAATCTAAAGTGAAACAAGAACTGCTCCTACAGTTTAGGTTACAAATTCATGCAGAATATGCAGTTTTTCTCAAACAGCTATAAACATTTTAATGCCATTTAGAAAAATATATTTAAGTGAAAAATTTTTCTCAAAGTGAATGGCTACAAAAGCAAAATAAACGCAGAATAGGAAATGGACTGCTGATCATTTCAATAGACCTAGACTTCAAACAGTTTTGGTTATAAAAAAAAATGCAAACTCATATCCCAGTTACTAAATGTAATGCTTGGTTATGTGGCACTTGAATTGCAAATTAATATTGAGTTAATTATACTGAAATAACAATACAATCATAAAGTATCAATAACATGTTAATGCTTTAAATATTAATTTAAGATATATTAAGTGTGTGCGTGTGTGTGTGCTTTAATAATTACATTGGTTAAAAAGAATTTCTTGCTAAATCAACAAGTTCATATCCTCTGAGGGAAATAGTTGGAGATGTTACGTCGATTCCAAGCCCTAATCCTAGAACTAGTCAAAATGCTTCTCTCATGAAAACTTTTGATTTTTACTATTTTTTTCTTTCAAATTTTGTGTACTGTTAATATTCTAAAGTAGCATTAACTTTTTAGTTCCTGTTTCAATTGTTTTGTATGTCTAAAATCACACCGGTATCTTATCGATTAGTGTGGCAGAATCGTTGTGTATTTCAATTATTTCCTTGATGTAAGTGACAACAGCCAGAAAGTTATCTGTTGCTTAAAGTTTCTTTCTCTGTTTTAAATCATTCTAAAACATTGATAACAACACAATAACATTTAATTTTACACAACATAACACAGTATAATAAAGTTTCAGTTGCTGTAAGTATTTCATACTTTCTCTTTCTGTGAACATTTTATATGTTCTCAAATAATTTATATTTTGCTATGTATATATGAATGGATAGTATGTATGGATTTATGATGTATCTATGGTAACTATATTTTATTTGTTTCAGGGAAGTATTCAGTGATATGAATTCTGTAAATAAAACTCGTACCGTAGCAAACAATTTGGAATGGTTTATTGTAGAAGTATGTAAAACTATATTTTTCTTTAAAATTAATTTTCTATTTTAAAATATTATTTATTTATTCTTATTTACTTTAAAGCTACCAATGTTTATGTTAAGAACCAAAGAATTGACTGCAGCCTTGGATGAAAAACTTACATTTAAAGAATGGAAATATTGGTTCAAGTTAGGGACTTCTAAAGTGGTAATGTATTTTTATTAAAAAAAAAATACATTGAAATTTTGTGCAATTTAATTTCAAATATAAAACTGAATCATTTTAAACATTAAAATTGATTTACATCATTTGAAACTTCATGAATTCTCCTTCCTTTATTAAATATACCTATATTAATTTTGAAATTTAATTTTATAGTTATATTTGTGAAAAATCTAGTTTAAATTTAGAATTAATTAGAATTTGAAGAAAAGAGTTTGATACCTTGTTGTGTGAATAAAAACTGCATATCCCCTTGCTTCAAAAATATCAAATTTTCAACTTTTGATCAAAACTTAATTTTTATTAAATAAAAATTAATTTTTTTCTTAATTGTTATTTATATGTAAGTTGAATTTATTTATTGTTTTAAAAATTATAGTAGAGCTTTTCGTGCTTCCTATTTAGTAAATTTTGTAAAACTTTTGAAAAATGCATTATTTTTCCTATCTTGCATTCTGCAATTAGTATGGCCAAATCATTCATCTAGTTTTGACCAATAGTTGATCTTTTGTCATTGTTTATATTTTTGAGAGTATACTAAGTGAAGGGGGTGGATTACATTTAGAATTTTTTTAAATCCATTTTAATATTTTTAAAATTATTTATGATGATTTTTTTAAAATTTTCTTGTAGTTTTACTCTTCTATTGTATTTACTTATAGCTATTCATCAAAAAATATTACAATAATTAAAAGTAAAATTTTAACTATGTGTTTTTCAATGTTTTAAAAGATATTATTTTATAGGCTTGGGTATTAAATCGACTTGCTTGTCATCGAGAAACCCTGGATTCTATTATTCGTCAAATTGATCGCATGGTTGAGTCTGAGCAGTTTACCCGCTGTTTAGTACAGTTAAGTTTGCTGGATGCTGCACCTGCAGCTGCTTCACCATCTTCATCATATGGTAAAGGGCAAATACAAACTAATGGTCCAAAGGTGTGTATTTTTATATTAACATACATTTATATATAACAGTTTAAAAAAAAGGAGAATATTTAGAAATTTTAATATTTTTAATTGAAGAAACTAAAAAGTAGTGTTTTTGCACTCTTTTTGCTGACAGTAAACACAAACTGTCAATAGTTTATTTCTTTGAAAACTAAAAACAAGCTTTTTAACCAGAAATTGGAAATATAGTACTTTTATTTTTAGTTCGAGTAAGGATTTTGTACTCTTATGCCTAATGCGCAATTGCTTCTGGAGCAGTACTGTAATAAATATTAAAGGAATGTTATATTGAAATAATTATAATAATGGCCTAATGAATATAATGTTATTTTTCAATACAAGAAAAACTTAAAATTTTGTGGTCTACTTTGTTTTATTTGGAATAATGTTACACCCATATTATCAATACATTTATGAAATCTTGGTAATGCATTGACTTTATATTATCTGTAAAAAGTTGGTAAACTTTAGCATGCATTTTCAACTTTTAATTAAAGTTCAAAATTTTCTTATACATAGACATTAAAATTTCTAAAGAACTTAGCATCAATTATAGCAGGGTCTTATGAATCTAATGAATGATATAGTTTCCAATTGTAACACTTATAACTACTGCAAAGTCTACTAAAATCTTATATTATGATGTAACCATATTGAAAGTGAAAAAAATTAGTTCTTTTATAGTCAATTTTTGCATCATTTTTTTCTTTTGTGATTCTTAATTTTCTACTGTTATCGATACACAAGATCTCATAAAGATGGTGAATTACACCAGATCTATACCACAAAAAGTTATTATCTTTTTGTGGGGTTGTTTGGTTTTAGATGTTTTGCTAGTTTGCTTATGTCCAATTACAAATATATGATGTTAACCATATTGATGGTATAAAGGATCCATATTTTACTGCATATTTTGATAATACAGTTAAAAAAACAGAGGAGTCTGTTTGTTAATGGGAAAGTAAAAATAAGCTAGTTTTTCCAAGCACTGTTGTTTCTGGTTATCATTTTATTTTTAGCATACCAACTTATCTAGGTTTTTGACTTTTTCTACTTATTGAAAATTTATAAATATTTAGATTTTGGAAATGTTGAACTTTCAATCTAATTCGCTGGTACTTGAAGACTTGAATTTTATTTGATTTTGTGTCCATTATTATCAAACTTTGGTTAAGGCCTTCGACAGGGATTATTTTGAATGTTAACATTTTCTACTTATAAAAATTTTCAATCCATAAGTATATTGTCCATGCATTAGTAGTTTCAGTATAAAAAAAAAACCAAATTTCATAATGGGACTCATATTAGTATATGTCTACTAAATTCTATTGAATAATAATTTAAATTAAAAAAAAAGTTTGCAAAAAGTTATTATGAATGATATATTCCTTTAGTACTTATAAGTATCAAATTCGAAAAATATTGAAAAAAGATATTGCTTGATGATTTATTTTAAAAATGAATTTTGAAATGTATTTACTGATATATTTTGAACCTTTGAAATTATATAATTTTGTACTTCTGAATTGTATGTTACTGTGTTTATATCTATTTTTGTTTTTTGGATCTTTGAAGTAAAAGGTGTTAATGAGAATGGATTAAAAAATAAAGGCTTGAAAATATTTTAGCATATTTTACTTCTCTATTTGAATTTTGTATTAGAAATGTTAAACATTTTCCATTTGATGTAGGAATGCGAAATTTTCTAGCTTCCCTGGGTTGCACTGGAAGAGGTTTTATGTTGAATCATGCACACACATAAAATATATAGTAATAATACCTGATGAGCAACAACAACAAAAAAAAAAATAGATTAGTTGAAGCTTTAAATTGTGTAAATACTTTATTACTTTAAAAATGAAAACCATGCACTAAAATAAAGGAAAGTAATATGAAATTACTTATGCTTGAAAATTTTTTAATGGTATTTGGTGTGATAGAATTTCTCACCATGTTCTCAAAGTAATCATAAAATATTTTGTTTTTAGTTTTATTCTTACACTTCATCTGTGAAAATGGTTGCTCACAAATATTGATGCTTCTGAATAGTGAGGATATAAACAAGGCACACGCATAATTATAAAAGACATTTTTTTTTTGCATGGAGAGAAAAAAATCTTATTTTATAAAAGAGTTCAACAAAGAGGCATGATTACATTTTTCTGTGTTTTGAATATTAGATTGTAACTCTACACTTCATTTGAAAATTGTTAGTTAATATTTTATGTTGATTAAATATCAAGTTTAAAAAAGATAAATGATTTTATAAAGAATCTTAAAACTTTTCTTCAAATCCTTATCAAGTCAATAAGCAAGGCTAACATAATTATTTACATAATTATTTATTATTCATAGAACAATGATTAACCAATATATCACAGTGCATGAAATTCTTCATTTTGATATTAAATTGCTTTATCTTTGGTTTTATTTTGAATTCTATTATAGTTTGAATTATTGCATTTGTTAATTGATTTTCATTTTGAAAAGTCTTGTTTTACTCTTTTAAATTTATTGTCAAGCCTATTAAAATTGCCAAATCCATGAAACAATTTTCATCAACATATTGCGGCTTAAATTTGGTTTTGATTTCATTTCATGAAGTAATTTTTTTCTTTGTTTTACTTTTATTATATCTATATAAGCCATTTAATTGGTAAAGAATATCGATAAAGATTGATTATGTCCTCATAGATGACATTCATGATTTTGAAGCTGGTAACCAACTGCAACCCTTATGAAATTTAAAGCCTTGATTACAATTTTTATAATACCTTTTTAAAAATTTTACTCAATAAATTTTCTTGTAGTCTGCAGTAATGTTTTATCATGTGTATTGTGGAGAATAATTAATAATATCTGTTCTATTAATTTTTCTAATATTATTCTTTTACCAGAATGGTCATTATCATAGAAACATCGTTTTTCAATGATAATAAGAAACCAATGCATTAGTGTACCATTTATTTAATTAAATACTTTCAAGAGCCACAATTTTGAATAAATACATATTCCTTACATTACTATTGTACACATATAGAGAGAAGCAAGTGTATAAATTGTAGATTTTATGGACATCTTTTCTCCTGAAGAATATTAAATTCTTTAGTTCATCACATTTAAATTAATATGATGTAAAACTTATAATAATAGTATATTTAGTAAAAGTTTTATGGAGCATGTTTTTATTATTGGTTCATATCATCAGCTGTTATGGATCACATTTAGGCCATTAGTTGGACAAGTTTGATCTAAAGCTTTGTTATTGTATGACTTTGTCTATTAATAGCTGACATAAAATTGAAAGTTTTCCAAATATTCGACTGTAAATGGTTTTTTTTTTTAAGTAAATAAGAAATCAGTTTAAAATTACAAGCTAGTGAATAAAAATTGTTTGAAAAAATGCATTAAAATTCCGATTGTAATATTTAGTTTTTCCACAATTTGGAATTTATAAGTTTGTTAGACATCAAAATAAAAAAAAGTTTATCAGAGTTATTGTAGAATGAAAATCATTGGTTGGAAAACTAATCACATTTAGTTAATTGATGTTACTATGTAAAATATTTCAACTGTATTTTTAGAAATGAAAAGTCTGCTTAGGAGCACAAACCAAACTTGATATGTAATGCAACTGTCATTTATATCAAGACAAGTGAAAATTATCATTAGTCATCTAGATGACGATCTGCTAACATTCAGAGTGGATGTAATTCCACTTTAAACAGCTTTAACTGCATTGTAGAGCTAAAGGTAGATAATAGACAATATGACTATAACATTTCCTTTGCCAAGATGTGAGCATTGATGGATAGGGCTACAGTGGGTATGGAAGTATCTGCAGTACATTTTATAATGGACAGTAATGGCATAGGAGTAGATGCCTGAGAAATTGAAATTTTATCTTGCATTCATGCATGTGGGCTTCCAGAAACTTTCATTTCATTAATAAATACTTTGCTGCAATCATTTGGCCAGCTTATTTTTGCATTATTGCCATACAGCCCTGGTAGTGCTTTTTGTGATCAGCTTGCCTCATACATCCCAACTGTCGCACTTTTTTTAAAAAATACTTTGTTAAAGTATTAGATCTTGAAATATGTTGTAGTGAAATACATTCAGGTACTTCTTGTTGATAGTCATGTTCATACTATCCAAGTGCTCTCCTATTTATTACAGGATACAACCAACCAACTTAATGAATGCCAATTATTCTATGTAATTTGAAATAGCCTATTTATCTTTAAAATGTCCAAGTATATTGAAATGATATTCCTTGTAATATCTTTTAAGCACCATAAGAAAAATTATAACTTTTCATCTGTTGTTTGAGGCCAGTTGTTCAGTAGAAATGCGTTTAATGACATACTGAAGTTATTCTTCATTAGTCATAAAAATTGAATTATTTGCAATCTTTATACAAGTATGAAGGCACAGATTATTTTTCTGGGAGAAAATAATTGCAATATTTAAAAATATAAGTTGCATAAAGTTTTATACATAATTTAAATATGTATAAAATTCATATTTGTTATCTGCGCCTCTTTTTATAAAATTATAATGCAATTATTTTTGTCCATTATTTAATTTTAGTAGTTTTTTTTAACAATTAAAGAGAAATTAATTCTTGGGACCACATTTGAAAAACATTAAAAGTTCATTATAAGAAAAAATCCAATAGTGTTTTTCAGATCTTTTTATTTGCTGATTTTTAATTTAATTTATTAAATTTTATTTCTATTCGTGATTTATTAAATTTGTACTTTTGTGTGTTATTTTGTCTTATAGCGTAGTGAAATAAAATCATTCCATGAATCTCCTGTTGCTTCTGAGAGTAGATTGGCAAAAAATGCTGTCTCTTTCTTGAAGAAGGGTCTTGATACTGATATGAGTTTTGAAATTGTTACAACCACTCAAGGTTAGCTTCTATACTCATTTTGTAATGTTACTCTAAAATCAATTATATACATATTTGGTATACATGGTCTGATCAAATGGTATCAGATTTTAAGCCAAGAAGAAAAAATCTAAATGACATATTAATTAACAATTACTTATCTCCTTCAAAATAGGATTCTTTCAAGTTCATATACTTTTCTCAGTGGTATCTCCACTTTCAAAAACATTTTTTTAAGATCTCCTTTGAGGATGTTCAGTAGATTATGCCGCAGTTCTCTTGATGGCATTTGCATCTAGAAATTTTTCCTTTGTGATATTTTCAATATGAGAAATAGCCAAAAATCAAATGGTCCCTTGTTTGAAGAATAGGAACCTTCTGAGCTTTAGTAATGTCCTTTTGCTATTTGTAATGTAAATTCTAGAGAAAAATGCAAAGATAAAAAATCGTCAGATAAATATGATGCAAGAGAGCAACCAAGGGAAAAAAAATTGTCAGATAAACATGACGCAAGAGAGCAACAAAAATAAATAAATAAAATCGTCTGATAAACATGACGCAACTCATCCAACACACAAGAAACTGACCGCTCCTATAAACAACTATATATCGTTCATTCGCCTAACCAACTCTCTGGTGTGTAGTGATACAATCTATATAAACCAGTAACAACCTCCGCACCATGGTGATCATTTTAGTGTAGTGGTTAAGTTACTCGGCTTCGGACCCAAAGGTCCCGAGTTCTGTCCTACTGGATAAGAGTGCCATGTCAAATCCTTATTTACATTATTCTAGACCACTGGACGTGTGTTCATCTAGCTAACACCAGCAGAAGCATTTCATGTTGACTGCTTAGTTCCAACCATGAAACATGGAGGAGGTTCTGTTATGGTGTGGGACACAATATCTTCCTTTGGATTGGAGCCTCTTGTTGTTCTTGAGCGATGATCACAGGTGACAATTATCGAAGCATTCTCTCAGATCATCTTCACCCTATGCTTCATACTCTCTTTCTAGGAGAATGTCCTGTGTTCAAAGATGACAATGCCCTGTTCACATGTTTCACTGTGTTCAAACATCATTACATGAGCATGATGATAAAGTGGAAAATCTAAAGTAGTGTACCTAGTCACTTGATTTGAACATCATTGAGTGTTTATGGTTTTTTTTAGAGAACAAAGTCCATGTGCTCAGTTTCCTCCTCCACATACGCCATCTGGTCTAGAGACAGCCCTGCCGCAAGGAATGAGTGCAAATTCCGATTAACTTTGTTTGTTCTTAATTTGTGAATCCCACATTGAAGAAAAGCTGTCTTTCAGCCCAAAGGTGGCCCAGTTCCATACTAATAATAGAATTTCATTATTTCACAGGTGTTCCTATTATTTTGACCTATACCTGTGTAAATAAAAATCTGGGTTTTAACATTTAATGTAGTAATTTTGTTTTAAACTCTGTTCTACCTTTCCAAATATTTTATCAGTTACTAAGAGTTAATATGTTATCACATTTCAAACTGATCAGTTTTAGCTGTGTACTTATTCATATTTATTGCTCTAATAATCCTTTCATTTATTTTTGAGGCAAAGATGTACATTCAAATTAATTTCTGTTAGTTGTAAAAACATCAAAATTTTTAGAATTAAAGTTATATATATATTTGATAATCCATATTTTATTTTCAAAAAAGAAATTTTCTTAAAAGATGGTTGGGGTTTGGATTTTATATATCTATACATGAAATATTGGGTTGGCAACTAAGTGATTGCGGATTTCACTCATAGATGGCTTCAGTTGAATTTTTAGGTTTGCAGACGTAGTACAAATGTAAAACACATTTTGTTATTTGATAGTTGGCAATTCAGCTGTCAATCAGTAAAAAAAGTTTTTTGATCGGTTGCGTAGTTTTCGTTTGGTGTTCGTTGAAAAGTGGAAAATCAAAAGGAACATTTTCGTCATATTTTGCTTTTTTATTTCCGCAAAGGGAAAAACGCATCGCAAGCTCATAAAAAGTTATGTGCTGTTTATGGTGACGAAGCCTTAAAAAAACGGCAGTGTCAAAATTGGTTTGCCAAATTTCGTTCTGGTGATTTTTCACTCAAAGATGAAAAACGCTCTGGTCGTCCAGTTGAAGTTGATGATGACCTAATCAAAGGAATAATCGACTCGGATCGTCACAGTACAACATGTGAGATTGCAGAGAAGCTTCATGTATCACATACATGCATTGAAAATCACTTAAAACAACTTGGTTATGTTCAAAAGCTCGATACATGGGTTCCTCACGAACTGAAAGAAACGCAATTAACGCAACGCATTAACAGCTGCGATTTGCTAAAGAAACATAATGAAAATGATCCATTTTTAAAACAACTGATAACTGGTGGTGAAAAATGGGTTGTTTATAACAATATCAAGCGGAAAAGATCGTGTAGCAGGCCAGGTGAACCAACTCAAACAACATCAAAAGCTGATATTCATCAAAAGAAGGTTTTGTTATCAGTTTGGTGGGATTACAAAGGAATTGTCTACTTTGAACTCTTACCACCCAACCGAACGATCAATTCTGATGTCTACATTGAACAACTAACGAAATTAAACAATGCAGTTGAAGAAAAGCGGCCCGAATTGACAAATTGAAAAGGTGTTGTATTCCATCATGACAATGCAAGGCCACACACATCTTTGGTCACTTGGCAAAAATTATTGGAGCTTGGTTGGGATGTTTTGCCACATCCACCATATAGTCCTGACCTTGCACCATCTGATTACTTTTTGTTTCGATCTTTACAAAACTCCTTGAATGGTAAAAATTTCAATAATGATGATGATGTCAAATCGTACCTGATTCAGTTTTTTGCTAATAAAAACCAGAAGTTTTATGAATGTGGGATTATGATGCTGCCTGAAAGATGGCAAAAGGTCATTGATCCAAATGGGCAATACATTACAGAATAAATTATTTAGTTCCATGAAAAAATTGTCTTTGATTTTCTAAAAAAAATCCGCAATTACTTAGTTGCCAACCCAATAATTATAAATAATTTTTTAATTTCAATTGAGTTTTACTTTATACACATTAGTTTTGATGTTACATCTGTAATATTTATCTTTTTTATATAATTATAACAATAATAAATAAAAATTAAAAATTTTATTTTTAATTAAAAATATGCTTTTGATGGTTTTAAAAACATTTGCTGGTCCTTTATTTCTTTAAATAAAATACTATTTACATTATCTAAAAACTGAATTCATTTATTTGTGATTTTCATGATATATTCCATGTATATTTTGCTAAATAAATTTATAAGAATATTGACAATTTTTTCTCTTTTTTTTTTTTTTTCTTTCTCTTCTTGCATTTTCATAAGCAAGTACTAGGTAGTAAAAAAATATTTTTGTTTAGATTCTTCTGAAAATTCTCTTAGTCCAGTTCAAAGTCCTAAAGGAGCATATGCTGGTGCTGTAGAGGATGAAGCACAACATATGACAATAAAAGCACATTGTATTGTTATAGCTTCACGATGTGATTGGTTTAGAAAAGCTCTTCTTAGTGGCATGAAAGAATCTATAAATAAGTATGAAAATAAATTCTTAATTTGAAACTGTAATAGTTAGTCAAAATAAGCTTTGTTTTGCATTAATTTGATTTTTTTATGTAAAAAAAATTCTAAAACTGCATATTAAAATTTATCTCTTTGTAATGGGGAAACTAAGAAAAATTCAGGTGCTAAGCCATCGAGGATATCCATTTCAGGTTGTCTCCACATCTCTTGATCATGGTTCAAAATTGCAAAATTTGTTATATACAATTATTTTTCTTTCTCCTAATTGTAACATTAACAATAAATCAATCAATTCATTGATCAGGGTTTTCTCCCTGTATTTTGCAGAAAAATTGTCATTCACGATACCACTCCCCACTTGTTCCTTATTTTTTTGGAATATTTGTATGGAGGACAAGTTGATACTGGGCAGCTTTCAACTGAGCAATTAGCTGATCTTATGCAATTATCTGATAGGTATGAGGTGAGTATATGATTTCTTTCTTATGATGGAGAGATTTATATTTATTAATATCTATAACAAATTAATAATTCTTGCAATCCTTTTTAGGTTGATTGCCTAAAGCAAATATCTGAAGATGCACTTAAAAATCTCATTGATGATGATTCTGTTTTATTTCTTCTTGGTATTGCAGATCAATTTAATGCTAGGGCATTAAGGGTAATCAAATTTCTTTGTTCTATTTGAAATGTAGTTATGCATGTTTGCAATTATTAAATTTTTTTGTATAAGTGAATAAATTTAAATGCTACATTATAAGTAGCTATTATTTCATTTTTATTATTGCATCTTATTACAACTAAAATTTTACTTTTTAATGCAATGATCGTGTAGTTTTTGGAAGTTTTTTAATAAATGTTTCAAAACTCTATCAAAAATTTCTAAGAATTCTTATAACAAGGTAAGTAAAAGAGCACTCCTTTGGTAAAGTCAGTAATTTCTTAAGCACTACAGCTGATTTGCGGCCAAGGCTATCTCAGTTTGTTTAAATTGTCTTCATCTGTTTATTGCTGTTGTTTTCCTTCTATTTATGCTGATGTTTCACAAGCATTTTTTTATATTGTTTAGCCATCTTGTACAGGGTCTGTCTCTTCTACTCTTGCTTTCTGGTTTCAAAAACATTATTTGCTTAATAGGGTTGTTACCATGCCTGTATATGGGGCCAAGCCATCTTAGTTGTGAAACCTTAATTAAATTAAGTTCTTTTGTAATTTAAAATTGTAAAGTATCTTTCCGGACCCCATTTTCCTTCACTGATCCAAAAATTATTCTGAATATTTTTCATTCAAATCTCAATAAATTTTCCGCATCCTGTTTTCTCATTGTCTAGCACTCACTGCCATGTGTAATTATGGGTCTTATAAGTGTTTTGTATAGTTGTACTTTGGTTTACCTGCTTATAAATTTGGATTTAAATTGATTTTTCAAACCACAATAACATTTATTAGCTATGTTGGTTTTCTTTTTAAATTTGATCATTATATTGTTATTATTTACAATTGTACCTGAGTATTTCAATTGACAGACCTCCTCAAAAATGTAATTATTTATTGTAAGTAGTCCCTGATTGCCATAAACTTTGTTTTTTCTTCATTGACAATCAAACCCATCTTTTTTGCTACCACTTCAAGCACACAAAAGGCTTGAACAATCACTATTCTTGTTCTTTCCAATATGTCTATATTGTCTGTGTATGCTAACAGTTGTACAGACTTTGTGACAATGGTTTTTTTTTCTTCATTTTTGTATGCCAGAGTCTCTTATTGCTTTTTCAAAGGCAAGGTTAAATAACTGGCATGAAGGAGAATCTCCTTGTTTTAGTCCTTTTTCAGTATAGAAAACATCTGAAAACTCTGCTCAAAACTTAATTTTGCATTTCACTTTATTTAAGGGTATTTTTATCAGGTTAACTAATTTCTTGGGTATTTCCAATATTGTTTCAAACAGCTTCTCCCTATCAATGCTGTCATAAGATGTCTTAAAATCGATGTATAGGTGATATGTATCAGTGTCATGTTCTTTTGTCTTTTCAAGTGTCTGTCTAATGTTGTATAGTTGATCAGTTGTAGATCTACCTTTTTGAAATTGGCATTGATATTCTCCTATTATTTTATTGGAATATTCACCAAGTTGTTCAGCCAAGGTATTACAGAATACCTTATATGATGTATTTAACAGGGCAATTCCTCTATAGTTACTGCATTCAAACTTGTCTCCTTTCTTGAATATTGGACATAAAGATCCATTCAATGGGTATTTTTTCCACAGTCCAAATATTGGAGATCACTGCAGGCATGTCTTTAATAAGTTTTGGCTCCATTATATTAAAGAGCTTAGCTTTTATAACATCCAGTCCTGCCGAACTGTTATTAATTTCTTCATTGCTCTCTCCACTTCATCAACAGACGGTGGGTCTACATCATCATCCTTTTAATTCTGGTTTGTGCCACTTGGCCTATTTCTGATTTTTCCAGGCCATCTTTTCCATCAAGTGCACTCTTAAATTGCTCTCTCTGTTCTTTAAGCTTCATCATTTCAAAATTTCTTATAATAGAATATTTATTAATTTTTATTTTTCACACTTTAATGACATGTTAAACTACAGAAAACTTAAAAATTAAAATATATTGTTCGTAACTACATTTTAACTGGGTATTTTTAAATCCTTTCCCCCTTTCCTTGTTTTAAATCAATACATAACATCAAATACTTATTTAATTAAAAGAGCAGCTACATGTACAATGCAGAGATATTGAGACATAATTTGTTAGAGAGTGATGCCCCAGACACACAACATCCTTCAACTTTGAGTTTCTCAATTTTGAAACTCACACTCTATATTTTAAAAATCAGCCGTAACTGGATTGAAATTTCTTTAGGCCAAGATTTCCATTAGAGGAACAGTAAATAGTATTACCAATAATACCAATCTTTTAGATATAAATATTTAATTCTTTAATAAATTCTAGTATCATAAGTCTTATCTACTAGAAGAAAATCACAGTTCCTCATTTTTAATTTTGTGAGTTGTATTTACCTGTCCTTAAAAGTTAAAAGTTCATCACTCAAGTTGAGGACCAATTGATTCTTTTTATGTAGCTGTGGAAAATGGAAAACAATATCACTGGTTTAAGCTTAATTTTTATTGTTTGCAAGTTAAGTAAAAGATAATCTTTATTGTTCAGAATTACTGGACTTCTTTTCTATCAATGTTATCTTTTTTTTTAATATTTATATCTCTTGTTTGAAAGTGCAGACTCTAAATTAAGTATTCTAGATTCTTTTAGGTCTTTTAAAAACACTGATAGAGAAGGAATTGTTAAATCCTCTATATTATATGAAACATATGTTGAAAGTCATTATTTAAGATGTTTCTACATGTGTGAAAATTGGTTCATTTCTCTTCACAGAACTAAACCACATTAGTGATCTCCCACATCTTAATTATTCATCCATTAAGACCATGTTGAACCAAAATTTCAGTATATAAAGAGTATATTACATAAAAATATATAAATTCAATATATAATATTATATATGAAACTTTAAATGTGATTCATTCTAAAATATTTTAAGTGGCAGCAGAGTAGAGCCATGGTTAGACTCTTGATTGGCGTTGACGAATTGCAAGTTTGAGTTCTGATCTTACTGAAGTCCCTCCTAGAAGAGGGTTGATGTACATAAAAACTGTCATGGCGCAAAACCTTCTCATTAGTATGGTGTAGAAGTTTTGATAGTGAGATGCCACAGCTCTCCAAGTGTCATTCTTGTCACTTCACCCCTGTTCAAAATTACATGGTCTGGCGCTAGTAGCCCTCACATTGCTTTAGATTTCAATGTTAATAAAGACACATTCACTAGGATAGTTTAAATGTCTATTTTACTTGAGTGTGTTATACCTCTGTTCCTCTATATACGAGACAGGTTTAAAGGTGAAGGAATTATGTATCTGAACTTCTCCTTTTAGTTTTAATGTAAACGGTATTCGTATTACAACATTAACTAAAATGTGCTTTGTCAAATTAGATATATGCATAAAATGATGTTGAAAATTTATATTATTTTTTAGGCAAGTTATGATCTTTGGTTCAACACTTTGTAGATAATTTGACAAAGTAAACTCATTTATATAGATTTAAAATCTTTTTATTAAAAAATGAATTTAAATATGTATTTAATGGTGGTATAACTAGAAATTCTTAATTTCTTATTTTGATCAATAAATTCAACTTTTAATGTCCACATAGTTATAATTAAACATTTTTCTAGTTATATATGAAAAAGGTAAAGTAAGAGAAAAATAATAAGAAATGTTTTTGTATATTATATAGACTGCAGCTTTGGAATTCATAGCTTTGAACAAAGATATAATCAAAAGTGAAGTTTTTTATGACCTACCTGAGGATCTGCAATCTGAGGTGGAAGAAATGATTACATGGGTTGAATTAAGGTATTTTCTGCATTTTTTAAAACTTTTTTAAAATTCTATTCATATTCACTGTAGAGAATACTCTTACTACTTTTTCAGAGAAGTATCTCATATCCCTTTTAATACCAATTTGGTCTTCAAGCAGGCTTCAATCTATAATGAATTAAGTCTAGAATCTTCCCTGTTGTATGAATTAACAGATTAAATAAAATTTGAGGACATTGTAATGTTTAAAAGCATCTTCTATGTAAAAGCTTTAATGTTCTTTTTTTTCCATTAAGTTATTTATTCTTTCTGTTATAAATGTTAGGTTCTTAAGAAAAGATTTCTATTGAAGTACTTTTCTGAGTTGATTTTATTCAAAAAAGCAAATGCCAAATTATATGATAGGAATATTATTTTAAAATCTTTTTTGTTTTCTTTTTAAATTTATTTTATTTATATTTTGTCATTCATTTTCTTAGCTTTACTTTTAATGTTATTTTTAGAAATTCCCAACGCAGTGAAGAGCTTTCAGGCCCTCAATTTCTTAATCACGATAGCCCCAGTTCTCTGTCATCGAGTTTATTAGACATTGAAGAACTGTTCTCGGCTGTTAATATCTCAGGAAAAGAGGTAATGTCTTTTCTTAAACAATTTGTATCTATTTAAAATTTTGCTTAATGTTAATGGTATTTTAATGTAATAAATAATGTTAATTGGAAAATATTTTTAATCTGATATTGTAAGCATTTTCTTGAATTTATATATTTTAACGTTAAATTCAATTGAAATAAAATTTGAGAAGTTACTTATTTGTTAAAATAAATTTATAATATCTTCTGTTAATTTTTTTAAATTGGAGTTCAATTCATTTTATATATATATATTCTGAATCTGTGCTCTTAAAATATGTTATTAAAATGGTTTATTTTATTGGTGTTAAAAATTATATAAGGTGAAAGTCCTTTTTGTCTTTGATAATGAGTAACATGTACTCTTTTCAAAAGTATTTAGCTCAATCACAAATATCGCTCATGCTAAATTTTGTCATAAAAATCATCTTTTGAGTAAATTTTATTTTTAAAAAATAGTAACTGTTGCTTTATGGATTAGCAATTAATATTGTTATAGAATAGGCTTCTTTTTTTTAGTAACTAATTATAAAAGAGTTTATACTTTTTGTTTAATGTCTGTAAATTATGTTTTTATTATAAAAGAAAGTTTTGTATAAATGCTTGCAATTCATATCTGCATTTGTTTCCCAATGCTGTTTAAAAGGGGGTCACTTCACGCAGCCTTTTCCCTATCTCCGTAATGTTAAAAATGACCAAATTTAAGGAACATTTTTGAAAAATTGACAAGTTGTACAGTCATGAATTTTTTTGTGTAGATTTATTGTATTATTTTTATTATTTTAATGAGAGCATTTTTCAAAATTTTGATTAGTTTTTTTTAAAAAATTCATATGTGGAGTCACACGTCAAAATTATTAAAACGATGAAAATTCTGGTACATTTTTATCCATAAAATTTTTTTTAATAATTTTTTTGACAAAATCTCTCATTAAAATATTTATTTGTATAGTGTTAACATATGTGCAAAGTTTCAAAGCTATAAATTAAGTAGATTTTTCAAAAATGTTCCTTTTGTGTTGAAATTTACACTTTTGAGAAATAGTGATTTAAAGTAAAAATTTACTATTAACTAATACGTACCAGAACCACAACTTGGATTTCTGGTATCATATGCAAGATCATCTTCTTGTCTACATTTTAATTGTTTGTTTTTAGTTCTAGCTTCTTTGGTTCATTGTAAAACTGCCTATTTTGCTTTCTTAATATGCGCATGATCTACTTCTTCCAACGCTCGACATTTGTAAAATCCAGGGTTTGAATGTTTAATACATCTAAAACTTTTAATTTGGTAATGAAACCTTGATTATATAAAAATGTAGCTTCAAATACTATAGTTTTTAAAGTTCCTAATTGTATAAATGCAGTTTTTGGAACTATAAATCAAATACAATTTAAGGTTTCATTGAAACTTTAAGTTTTACCGTGAAAGCACGTAAATAAAAGTTCAAGACTAGAGAAATCTCTAAATACTTTTTTAATGCAATTGCTAATTGCAATAGGTGAGTTGTGTTAAGCTTATATGTGTCACCTTTCAGTAAGAACCTATTATATTCACACCACGAATCACCTCCCATGGGGCATAAGCCGTGTCGTATTTTCAAATCTGTGGAGAGTTTATGAAAAAAATATAGCCCAAATAGTTTGCATCATGACTGACAAGTTTTCTGAGTTGCTTCAAATAGCCACACGAAACATAGTATCTTTACAATTTGTCTATTACTGCATCTGTTAATCTATAACGACCTCCTAGAGATTTTTTGTCCACAAGATTTTTGCCTTTAAATTTTGATTTTAATGCCCTGTCATGTCTCCATCCTTTTCTCAACATGACCAACACATTCTAATGTTTTAATGTTGACATCTTTCTAAGGTTAAGATTCTAAAACTGCTTTGTATGCTTTAAAGTCCTCATCACCCAAATATTTTGTCACAATTAGTAAATCAAAATTTGTGTATCGTAAATTGTGTCGTGCCTCTGAGCAATGGAAAATACAAAGTGCACCTTCAACTTTCATCCCCCTACTACTTCCGAAGTAATCTGCCGAACACTCAATGTTATGTACATTGTCGTTAAAATTACTTGAGTATTTCCTCTATAGTTTTTCGGCATCAACAACTTTCCCAGTGTTCACACTAACTGCTGTAATACCATTCAGAGAAACATGACCCCTTTTTTGCCAAATGCCATAGACAAACACCTGTACAATAGGACTTGCATTATTAAATGATATCATTTCGACAGCAGTTATATATATAATACCATAGACTGGCTACTTTCTGTGTCGTGTTATTTAATGCCATGCATGAACTCGTAAAACCACTTTGGTGGACGTGACAATTCATAACTCAACAAAATATTTTCGCAGTTGCTTCTCTTTTCCAATAAAAATAATAGCATATGAAAGCCCAGTGTTTACTTCATATAATTTTGTATCTTTTTTGATTAACTACTGTTTTAGTAAACCTGGTAATAAAAAATGTTTGAATAACATTACAAAAATCACAACATGTCAACAACTTTAGAACCAAACTTTGGATTTGGCGACCAAAATTTATGTGAATACCTTGTTTTTTACATTTTATTTATAATAAATGTGGTTTCAAAGCACAAGAAAACAGTAGAATGTTCATTATTTCAAAAAAAAACTTTCAAATGAATCTAAAAGGAAACATACTCTTTATTTGACTTACCTAACTTAGCTTTTAAAGTTGAATTATTCATGTATAATTTGAATTCATTATTCTGACTTATGACACATTTAATTTCTGGAAAGTTTGGGTTTTTGTACCTTTGTTTCCATATTTTCATTTTTTAAACGTTTTATTATTAAACATAAACATGTTAAAAAAGGTTTTGATAGAAAGAATGTTTCCAATAGCAGAAATTCGTAAAATATTTGAAGAGGTAAAAAACAACACGCGAGTTTCCAGAAAGTAAACAAACAGCTACAATTATTCACTTCACTTCTTTCCTGAACAAGTTACGGATCAAAATAAATCCTTTTAATCAATTTAAAATATTTGATGAGGCTGAAAAGTAGCAAGTGTCTTTTGTTTTGAAATGAAAGGGGCGTGGCAATCAGCTGGTTTTGGGTTTGACAGATGTAAACAAATTTTTAAAAAAATATTAAAAATACTTCTAATTCAACTAGAACAAAAATTTAAATTGTAGTAGAAAGAGTGGTATTTTATTTTTCAATCAAAATTGAAAAATCGATTTTTGGATCGACTTTTGTGAAGTGACCCCCTTTTAAGTTTGTAATTATAAAGATATTTTAAAGATTATGTCACATAAATTCTTTGCATTTAAATAGCTACATTATTTCTAAATTTAAGGGGACATGGTACTATTTATACAAAAATCTTTGATTTAATGATTTTTACAGATTTTTTGCTTCTAACCAATGTGTATGGATTACATAAAAGAACAGATTTTGTTCTTAAAATACTGCAAAATACTTACCATTTAATTTTTTTGAGAAAAGTTTTAATATTTATGAAGGGATTTTAAAATGCTTCTCTCCTCCTACAATGATTGACGTACACATGAAATTTGATTTACAAATACATCAAACTATGTATAACAAAAGTTGGTTAGATTTACTGCTAGCGTGATTGATACAGGGGTAAAATAATTTTTTTCCTGAATGCTTATTGAAAATTCCTTAAAAGATTTGTAAATTCTAAATTCAATTATTTTTTTTAAAAAATAAGTATTGCTTTGAATCAAAAATGCATACTAACTTTTGTTACATGTACTACTAGCAATAGGTAAAAGAAATTTCAGAACATTAGGGGCAATAGGGGGAAAAAAGCCTTTTCATTTTAAATGAAGATAAATGAGTTATTTTTTCTTTGAGATAAATCCGCTTAAAGCTTTTATTTGCCATTGGGATATAAATAAAAATGAACATAAAAGTTAACACAACTCCGATTTTTTTTTTTTTTTTTAATTTAGAGCTTTCAAATTTTGTGAGATTACAGAAGATTATATAAAGAATAATTTAAGCGATAAAAAAAATTTTACTTGAGCTTCTGACAGATTTTTGTCATTTGAATCATACTGTGTTTCCTGAAGACATTTTTTTTGTTACTAAAAGTACAAGATGGAGTCTTCTTGATAACTAAAAGCTTTGATTAATCTTTATACTCTAAAAGCTGAATTTGTCTTTTGCTAGGGTGAACAAGCATCAGATTCCAGTTCTCTTGAAGACCTTCCTTTAACCCAAGACTCAGCACAACTAGAAGCATGCGTTGCTCAGCTCAGGGACATTGTTGGTGAATCAGTTCCTCGAGATGAGCTTGTGCGAGTATCTTTAGCAGCCGATTATGATGTCAATAGAGCTTTAAATTTCTTTTTCTCTCGATTTACCTAGCTGTGAATTTTGTCTTGTACATTATTTGACATAATTCAGACTTTCAATTATTCCCCTTTTAAAATATAAAGGACTTCACTAAGTTATATGGCCTGAATATGAAAGGAAAATATTAATCAAAGGCTGGAATTGTTGGTCTTTGTAAAATGATCAACTGGTCCAATTTGGATGAAGTTGTGTGAAATTTTGACTTGTGTGTATTGAGATTTAAAAAAAAAATGTTAGACTTCTTTAATTTCTTGAAAGTAATCTATTTGGTTATTTTGAAACATTACTTCCATTTTTTTGTAACAAAATGTATAAGTTAGAATAAACAAAGGTCATTATTCCTTAATTTAGGACATAATGTGTAATTATGTGAATATTTGTTAAAATTTTATATACATTTCATGAATTGAATCAAATCAAGTATACTATGAAATATTTGTTTATACTATGTTTATAAAGAAAAATATTTATGTGTATGGCTGATGAGAAAAGTAATTTGTATTTTAACATAAAAAGATTTGTGAGTTTTCTTCCTCTATATGTATCGGAAAGATAAAACTGAAAGTTTAACCTTTTTTTTATCAGAATACTTATTATTGTTTTATATATTAATCACTAAAATTCTTCAGCTTAATTATCCTGAAAGGTGATCAATTTTGTGATTCTAATGTTTGACTGTTACTTAGCTTGTTATTTATTATATTTTGAATGTTTAGTTTATTTAATTCCAAAAAATTATTTTATGAATTTATATGAATAAGATAACATAAGTTAATTCAAGCCATGGCTGTTTTTATTATTTTTCAAAAAATTTCCATTATAGATTTTAGTTTAATTTAATTTTTTTAAGTCCATAATTACTTCCTTTATTTGAATAAATATTTTTAATGTTTAATTTTAAATCCTTATATTCCAGACAATTTGTTAGCTCACGTTAGGGTATAATTAATTTGAATGTTACTCTATGCATTTTTTTTTTTTTTTTTTAATTCTTTTTGTTGCAGGATAGTTGATCTCAATATAAGGATTAAAATAAACACTGTACAACTTTTTTTCTTATATCATAGAATTTACTATTTGTTAAATATCCAGTTTAAAATATATTGTCAGCTATAATTGATTAACGAGGAGCGACTTCAAGGTGTTCAATAAGATTGGCTCCTGTGAAGAAAAAAAATTATGTATAATCCTACTATACTTTTTTTAAATATACCAGATTTATTTGAACTTTCTAGATTTTAGTTAAACAAATTAAATCTTATTTTTTAAAATTTATAATCCCCAATTTTCTAAAATATAATTGCATTTTATCAAACTACTTGTAAAGTAATTTCTTTCCAAAACAAAAATATTAATTTGTTTAAAAAATATTACATCCATCAATGTTACTTTGTGAAATTATGCATGACATCTGTTTTTAAATTTGAACCAATATGTTATGTAGAATTATCTTTTTCACTTTTTTCTTGGTAATAAATTTATTAAATTTTTCTTTTTCTTCGAATTTTATTTTAAAAATTGACAACAAAAAATGAATTCTTGACTTTGAATCTCCATTTTAGACTAAAAAAATCATTTTATAAATCTTCCATATTTGCTTAAAATATTTATCAAGTTACAAATTCTCAGTTTCATTTAGTATTTAAATAAAAGAAATTAAGTTTATTTTATTTTTGTTTATTGAAATCCTATTTAAGTTTTTTTCTCTTTATTGTTTATGTTGTCTTTCTTTACTTATAAACTTTAAATATTTTGAGTATTGTGTTAAAAGACACTAATTGCAATAAAAATTTTCACACCAAGAAAATTGTCAAAACAAAACTTTGCATATGTAAGTTCAATGGGGATGTAAGAAAGTGATTACAAATCAAAGAAAAATGCTCATTTATTGTAGAAAAAATTACAGATAAATGGAGGTTTTAGTATACTGTTGGGCTGCCTCTAGCATGAATGCATAATATGATACAGTCAAGCATTGAGGCATACAAGTTCCGTATGATGTCCTCCAACAACTTGCACTACAGTTGCTGTAAATGCACCTCTAATTCGACCAAACTGATAGGCTGTCCAATTTGTCATCCTAAATGATCCCAGGTATGCTCAGTTGGTGACAAATCTGGAGATCGAGCTAGCCAGGGAAAGGTGGAAAAAAGTGGTGGATTCTGTCCTGTGAAACCTGTACTATGTGTGTCTGAGCATTGTTATGTTGAAAAATGGCTCCTGGAGCCCTGCCATGTTTGGAACACACATGTGACTGTAGAATGTCTCAAATGTACCTCTGGATTGTCATAGTGCTGTGGATAAAAAATTAGGAGTGATTGTGTTCATATGCAACCATACCCTCTACCATCACACCAGTTGTGAGAGTAGTGTGCCACCGTACAGCAAAGGCAGAATTGAGGAATTCTCTACGGAACCTCCACACACAGGCACAATTGCTATCACTGCAAAAATTGAATCTGTATTTGTCACTGAAGACAACCTGATTCCATTTGGTTGTAGTCCAATCCCTTTGAGTGCAACAGCACTCCAAACGGAGGCGATGGTGAATGACAGTACATGCAATGGGCACCATGATAACGATTGTCCTTCAGACAGGCGTCCTGCAATGGCACAGACTGATACAAAGGCCCAAAGTGAAGGTACTGCTTGTATATGGATGGTAGACAATGAGACAGTTGGCTCTATGGCTGCATGTTGTACGATTTGACAGTCTTTTTGACTATTAGTCTGTCTAGGGTGTCATGAGTTCGAGCCTAGTACTGCTGAAGACCCATTGTGTAGGGGGCAATGCACATTAAATCTGTTGTGGCTCAAACGTCCTCCTGTTGGTGTAGTGTGGGAGTTAGGAGAGGAGGGTGCCAGAACAGCTCTCGTCCTTGTCACTTGACCATGGTTCAAAATTACGAGGTCCGTCGTCAAAAGCTCTTGAGTAGCTGAATAGTGCAACGTTAATATTCACTCACTCGCAACATATTAAATGCATGCAAATGAGCTCTGCTTACATGCTTCATAATCCAAGGTAAACAATATTCAACACCCCCTCATGACATTATGTAATGCATTATCACGCTGTATTTCTTATCATTTACATATCTGCCAAACATGTTACCTTCATGTTACCAGTTTTGTAACAATTCAACTCTTACTCCTTGGTGCACAAATTTTTATGGCAGTTGATGTATTTTATACACATTGTATTAGTATGTCTCCTGATTGTTTTTGAAGTGAAACTTTTTTGCGCATGGGAGTGAATGGGAAATTTGCCCAGTTTTCTGTAACAGTGAAAAAGCGAATGGAAGTAGTGATTCCCCCCATCCCCCCAAAACGTCGCCATGGTGAGGTGATTGCGAGCGGGAGGAAAAGAAAGCGGGGAGGGGGTACACCATGTGACTTGCGTCATATCTGTGAAAAAGTTGGACGCTTGCTAAGGGGGTATGGAGTGGGGCATCTTGATGTTTGGACTAAAGGCGCTTAGGATGTTAAGTAAGTATGCTACACATAACAAACTCTTGTGGAGTATTTTCATAGTTTTTATGTAATAAACGGGCCATTTTCAATGAATAAATGCACCCAAAATATTACCATTATATGGCTCTTCCCGTTACAGGAGTGTCTGGGGCATTGTGTATATGTCATTAACATTCACACCAGAATCGCTATGGATAGCGTCTTGTAAACAAACACAGTGACTTTTGTGAGTGATGCATTAAGTTTATATTATTAATTTTTATTTTCCATTGAATTAAAATTAATTCTGGTCAGAATGCCTAGAACAAATGCAAAAAGAGGAAAAGAGTTTCGTGAATGAAAAAAAAGCAGAACTAGCAGCAAGTCCAGGCGAAAGTCTATGTATCACCAAGTAGTTCTGTCGCAGCTTTTATCATCTTTATCCATAAAGTTTTAGTGCTGTGCGCATAAGAGGCTGCTGCAATCATTGGATTCGATGATGATTAAAAGCAGATTATCTTAACAGGAGACTTTAATGTTAATCTTGCTTCAGAAAAAGCAAAGGCACTCATTGAATTCTTGAAACAGACACTGAATTTCACAATGAATACTGATTCTAGAGAAGGAAAAACAATATATGGAACCCCGATTGATGCAGTTTTCTCACATTTTCTTGATTGACTACAATCGAGGATTTTTATATCCTACTTCAGTTACCACACACCTATTGTATCTTTCTTGGAAAATGATGATGCAGAAAATTGAATAAAAATATTTTCATCCAATAAATAAAGTTCGAATTTTATTTGATTAAAGTTCTCTCAGCAGTTTAATATAATTAGATCTATTCCTGCATTTACGGCCAACATCACCAAAGAAGTTTCACTTTTATAGTGTGGCTTTCCACGTTCTTTTTTTTTATAATTATAATCTTTCTTCTCTCTCTCCTTATTTATAATTTTGTTAGTATAAAATTTTATTTAAAAAGTTAATAACTTTTCTAAAGTTTGTAATTATTGATATTACAAACTTTAGAAAAGTTATTAACTTTTCAAAAGTTCAATATTATTAGTATATTTGTGAAATGCTGAATGTTTCAGAAATTAATGTGAAAACATATAAAATTTTTAAATTCCTGATGATCAAAAATATTTAGTTCATAAATTATTTTTTAATTGGAAAAGTAACATTGGTTAAAAATAGTCCTTTAGCTATAAAAATATACATAAAATTTTTAAATTTAAAAAAAGTAATTTTTAATTTTTTGGAAGATTCATTTTTAAGTTTGTTTCTTGTTGTAAGATATATTCTGAAGAAGCTAAATTATTCTTAGGCATTTAGCTTGAGAGTATTTTATATATTGACAATCATAGCCTTGTGTATTTATAAAAGCGAAGCAAGGTATTTGTGTATTGATAAAAAAACTGTGTATTAAATATAAAAGGGAATAAATATATAAATTCTATTCTTGAATTGATGTGTTAATCTAATAGGTGATGAGGACAATAGAACTTTCAAACATGCAACAAGGTTGAAAATCTGTAATACTTTTAACTAATCTGTTTGCATGTGAATATTATAAATTAGATGCATTTAATAAACTACTTTTATTAATTGTGCAGTAACATTATTTATTACTCTTGAAAATTTTTGATATATCAAGTTTTATTTTTAAGAATCGCAGTCTTGATAAGTTTTGTGATTTTCTTGGTTCTTTTTTAAGAAATAATTCTTTTCATTATAATTATTTTGAATCACAATTTTATTTTACTTACCTTTATTTTGCCCCTATATAGTTATCTTGTGTTATATCTTGGAAAACTTAGCAACCATATTAAATTAGCAGCTAATTACTGCTTGTAACTATTGTTCTCATACCCTTTGTAAATAAAAATTTGCTATCTATTGTAAGAATTGACAAATCTTATTGATACACAAATATCAGATAGTTTTATATCTTGTCAAAATTCTGCTAACATATTCTTTAAAAAATGCTAAATGAGATTTTAATCACTTGTTGCATTTTAAAGCAGTGTGATCAATATATTAAAAAATATATCTGTACATAAATCCATATAAAATACTTTGCTGTGCAATTAATTGTAAGGTAAATATCAAATCCTTAATTTTTTATCTCAAAACTTCCATAAATGTTCTTTTTATATTTGATGTAGAGAGCATTTTTTAATATGTTTTGGAGTTTGTATGTATATTATTAATTTTTGTAGTCAGACAATAAAATACAATCAGTTATTAAAAGTTATTACAGTTATTACTT
This sequence comes from Trichonephila clavata, assembly GCA_019973975.1. Lineage (NCBI taxonomy): Eukaryota > Metazoa > Arthropoda > Arachnida > Araneae > Nephilidae > Trichonephila > Trichonephila clavata. The sequence continues at coordinate 130,685 of BMAO01019008.1, forward strand.
TTTATTAAATGCTGTTAAATATTTAGCTTTCATTCTCTGTGCATTATAGTCAATAATAGTGAGCATTGAGCATTGTTATGCATTGCTGAAAACAAAAATTTTTAAAGTACAATTTGATAATGGGCTGTGTGTATCTATTTGTAGATGTATTTATTTTTGAATTGCATTACCGAAAGAAATTCAAGTAAAGAAACCATGCAATTTTTAGAATGCATTAACATGTTTGAATTTAAAATAAAATCTTTTTTAGCTGTTTTCCAACCTTCTGGTATTTCTGTTTCTCGTTTCAAATTAACATGATTTCTTAAAATGCTTACCTGCATATTTTTTTTAATATATTTCTTGTAAATATTTCTAATTCTAACTTTCATCAATGATTTATGATTTCGAGGAAATTAAAAATAATTCAGTTGCATGTATCAAAAAATTAGGCCAGGCTCCTCTCATGTATTGTGTTTTTGTACTTGTTTCTAGTTATGTTTTTAATGTTTCAGTTATTTATTATATAATCGAGTGAATAATTTTGTTTATAGTTTTTAGTACTAAAACTTTTATCATATTATATTTTGATTGCAAATTTATTGTATGATTTGTTTTTCAAATCCCTAAAGGTTTCAAATAAGATTAAAAGTTTGGTTTATTCCTTGTGCTATATATATTATTTGAAATTGATATAGCAAACTTGTGTAGATTTCATTGTTCTTTTCTAATTTTTACATCTCTTAGAGAGTGGGAATTTACACAATAGAAATGATTTTTTTTAACTAGATATTATAACAAGTGAATAAATTTTTGATATTTTAGGTATATTTATACACTTAATATATATTAATTTAAAATATTTCCCCCTTTTTAAAAGTGTTTCAAATTAAAATAATTATATGTTATGCAATTGCAATTTAGTTATATTTTAATTTTTTTAAAGTATTTTGGAATCTTATTTAGAAAAATATTTCATTTAATTTTGTGATGCTAAGTTCTTTTTCAATTGTGAAGGGAAATAGGTTCGTTATGTCTCGTTAACGAAAATGAAATCCCACATTTAAATTTTTGTGGTTTTTATTATAAATGCTAAATTTTTAGGATCATCAAATAACATTCCTATTTTCATTTTTGATGCAAATTCTTTAATCTTTTTTAAAAAGATAAATTTAACTATACACCTTGAAGGATAAACTGTACTATATATATGTTGGCTGTGTTATTACTTTATGTAAATATTTCATGAGAAATTGATTGTTTATATGTATCATCGCTTCTTATACAATGTTTCATACAAAGCAATATGGGTAATTATTTTCACTCATGTGTGCTTTCTCTTATTTATATTCTCGATATTAGTTACAATTTGAATTATTTGGCTTCCATCACTCTTGCAAATCATATTTATAAATATTTGTCTTAAACATGTTTTCCTGTAACTATTTTTGTTTAAGTAATCTCAAATTGGATATTTTTACCAATTTGGGGAGAAAAAATTAACAATCCACAAAAAAGTTAATTTTTGTCATAAAATTTAATTGAAAATAATTTAAAAACGAAAATATAACTCATAATTATCAGATACATAATGTAAATCAAATGTTTTCTTTTTGCTTCGTATTCTAAACTGAAATACTAAATTTTAACATGTTCAAATAGTGATAAGTGGCAAACATTGAGTATTGGTGTTTTTGAAGCATCTTGCAAGAAATGAGCTTCACTAATTGTACTTTCAAATTTTTAAAAAAAAATCCTTTATTTTATTAATGTGTTTGCATGTTTCTCATTTGAGATATTTGAACACTTTGTTTAAATTTGTTGATTTAAATATTTGTAGACATTACTTTGTTTTGTTGGAATTGTAATTTGCTCAAATCTCACTCATAAATTGACATTTTACTGCCTTTCTATAATTTTTAGTCTGAATTATATATAAAAATTATAATTTTTACTGCATTTTTTTAAATAAAACAAATTTTCTAACTTATAGGACTCTTGTATGTATAAATTTTTATCATATTAAAGAAAGGCCAGTTTTGCTTTGCCTGCTCTGTTTATAAGAATTATAAAATTACAAAGTATTTTACTACTATAGAATATAATGTTCATTCCCTATATATGTGAAAAATTTATTATCTTACAAGTCTCCCCCTCCTTATCTTACATGTTTAATTTATATGTATATTTGTAATATTCTAGAAATATGTATATAAAATATATACATGAGCTACTTTAAATAGTATGATTTCTGTTTGTCAGAAAGAAAAATGTTAGAACATTTTGTTTTGATTTTTAAGTGTTGTCGTGCACTTACAATTAGCATTCCTAAAATGTTTTTTACTCATCTTTAATGCATTTTGAGATTTGCATGTACATGAAATTCAAAAAAAAAAATGTTCAAACATTTTTCTTTTTCTTGTATAGATATATTAAAAATGCAAATCATTTAATGTGGCATTTACTACAAATTTATCTGTATTCATATTCAACTTTTGATAATAGTGATGTTACATACGTAATTTTATTATCTTATTTTTGTCTCGTATATGTGTGATGTGTAATATTCAGTCATTAAAATGTGTCAAGTTATGTTTCGTGCTGTTATTTTTATGTGCCAGATTTTTGTTTGAATTGTTTTTTATTGTGAAAAAGAAAATATTTAATAAATATATTAATAGAAATCTTTGAACATTTTTCTGTGAAATGTTTTCTTTCCCCCCCCCCCTTTCTTTCTACTCTATTTTTCAGACATTCACATTCTTTAATAGTATTTAGGACAAACAAATTTGATCATTTTATTTTTCCCATATAATTATGAAATGTATTATCTTGTACAGTTAACACAAAATGCTGAAAAATTAGTGGCAAGAATGAATTCAGAAAAAGTGGTCTTGATCACGCTCGTGGCCCAGCATTGTGGATTCATGGATTTGAGTTTTGGTGCCACTGAAGACCTACCGTGTAGTGAAGTGGGTGCATTTTAAATCTGTCAAAATGTGAGGCTGATGCATTTTAAAGTCTTCATGTTAGTTAGTGTGGTCAGGAACTTTGGAGAGTAGGTTGTCAGCTTGGATGCTGTTCTCAGATCTAGGCTCAAAATTACACTCATCGCCTATATCCCTAGTGTAGCTTCAAGTTGCATACCAAATTCAAATGAAAAGTTATATTAAAAATGTAAATGAGATTGTTGCTGATTAAAATCGAAATTTTCCTCAGATACTTTGAATTGTTTGTATAGGTATAAAAAAAAATAATTTATAATTTTTAGAGTTAATTTGTCACAAAAAATTAAAATTATAAAAAGAGAAAAATACTGAATTAATTTTTAGAAACTGTTCACTGGTTAAAACAGTAATCTATATGTATCATGATTGCATATCGTGCACTGTTTGCTATAGCTAAAAAATTGAATTCTTAAATTACAAAGCAAAAATCGCACTTTATATTACAATGCCTAATTCTAACATCACAACATCATCCCCAGAAGACCAAACTTTTACAACAGTTACACAAGTACAAACATGATAGCTACCCCATCTCTTTGGTAAAGATTTAACTGAAAGGAAAATTAAACACTATGAGCAAATGGAGATCTATTATCTTAAGTATATGGCATTGTAAAGAAGAAAAATCATGCAACCACATGTAGAGAAAAAGGGGCCATCCGTTCTTTAAAGAATGAGAAAGATTCGTAACTATTACTGATAGTTTTATTATTTTAATTACATGATTGGGCCTATGCAAGAATGTCGTGCTTTAATTTTTGTTTAAAAAAAAACAATTTTATTTTGATTTGTAATTATATAAACAAAAACTAGTTGCGTTGCATGGGTTATCTCGAATAGGTCTGAACTGCATGCGCGTAGTTTATGGCGGCTGAAACAATTTTTTTTTAAATCTATACTTCTCTCGAAACCTGAAAGTTGTACCCTTTCTCCTCTATAGTGCTTCGTACCCATTGTAATTTCAGTGTTTTATTAATTATGTATATTCCGATGTATAATGCTTATGTATAACATACATAAGCATTATATGCAGGATGATCCATGTGAATTGCAATTGTTGAATGGTTATTTGTTTTGTATTGTATCAATGTATGTACATATCAAATTTCATTAAAATCGGTCCAGTAATTGTAGAGATAATCGATCAAGTCTGCAAATTCTCTTAATTTTTTTCACCAGTGTATCTTGAAAGAGTGGATTTAAACGGATATTCCTGCTAAGTATCGTCAGAGTATTCGTAAAAATGGTTATTCTGTGGTGAAAGTGAGAGACATAAGTATCATCAGTAGATAAGGGGTTAACACGAAAAAATATTTCAGTTTCTCGCTAAGCAATTTTCACTGCAATTGTTTTTTGTTTCTTTTTTTTTTTTTCCTTCTATATTGCGTTTTTTGTTACATCTGTACTCTATTTTATACCCATGCATGGCTATAATCCAAAGGTTCCTTCATTATTTTGCTTGCATCCTTAATTTTTTTTGTGAGCAGTGTACATTCTTCATATAAAGCACTTTTTTCTTTACGAAGAAATGTGAAATGCTCATGCACGATGCTCTTTTTAAGTCATTCAATTGAAAGATATTTTTACAAATGTTGTGTAATTAATACTTAAAATAATGTAAATAATTTATATCTGCATGTTTAACACATTAATATTACTTTCTGTTGTATTTATTTTATGATAAAAGTTGTAATATTTGCAAGCAACGCTGCCCTTTACATCATAATGGTGTTTCAATCGAAACTTGGCGATACAGCCAAGGTGGCATCATTTTTGGAGACCAAATTTGGCGATTTTGTGACCATTTTTGGCGAATTGGTTATCATATAGATGCTTCTGGAAATTACTGGAGAATTCTATTAATATCATGATCTATGACAGAGGTGGGGAACCTTTTTACCTTTAGAGGCAGCAATAAGAGAGGCCGCATAAGCTGATTGACCTAAGAAAGTGACTTTTGTGAAATTATTATAGTTTTTCTATAGATTTAACAATTTATTGCATTATATAGAAAAAATAAAATATAATACTACAAAATTTTAAATATAATATACATATAAAATAATATAAAAATATTATAAAAAATACAATAAAAAATATTTTTTTATTCACTAAGTTAGTGATTTATTTGGCTTTGTTTTTTGTTTGACAGTAATTGTATATTTGGATCAAGCTTCGTAACACACAGCTTTAATTGATCCTCTAAATGTGCATCTGTAATTTGCGTTCTTAAATTTGTTTTTATTTTTGACATGAGAGAAAATGTTGTCTCGCAACAGTAGGTACTTCCGAAGCAGGAAAGTAAACGGCGAGCATGTTCTCGAAGGCATGGATATTCAACAGCATTTTTCCAGATTTCTATGGGATCCTTTTTAGCGTTAAAAAGGGATTTGATGATACTCTCTCTATCTTCCCCTAAATCAATTAACTCCATTTGTAGTTCTGCAGGAGCCTCGGATATATCTATTAAATGTGGTTCAAATGCCAGCTTCATAGCAGGAGTGTGCTCATCAAAATCTTTTAGTATACTCTTCTATTAAACAATCCAAGACACCTACATATTCATCGAATATTTTATTTTCACAGTTCTGCTCATTTAACACATTTTAGCTAGCTCCGGGAAGTGTTGTGCAGATATTTCCGATCGACAAAGCAATGTTTTGAAAAATGATAATTTTTTTCTAAACGCTTGGATCTTTTGCCACATTTTATAAATATACCTCGTTTCACCTTGCAGGCAAATATTTAAATTGTTTTGTTTTGTCATCATATCAGACAAAAATGCAAGGTTTCTGAGAAATACTTCATCTGATAGATCACATTCTTTTCCTTGTTCTTGATAAAAGTTTAAAATTTGTCGTCGTAAAGACAAAACTTTTATCAAAACCTGACCTGTTGATAGCCAGCGAACCTTGCAGTAGTATGGTAGGTCAACACTATACGTTTCCTCATCTAAAGAGAGCATCTGCCGAAATTCACGATGACGCATTGCATTTACGCGAATATAGTTGACAATGACAATGGCCAGAGTGTCTTGCAAAATGGTAGATTTGCGCAAAGATTTTGCTGATGCAAAATGCAGTGAAATGATATCAATTTTTTCAAGTTTAAGTTTTCCTTTTTTAACAAAGCAACGAATCCTTCTTTTTTGCCTCTCATGGAAGGTGCGCCATCGGTGCAGACACTGACTAAATTACTGACATTCAATTGTAATTTATTACATACTTCTTTGAAGTTTTCGAAAATATCGGCTCCGCGAGTTCTTCCAGTTAGTGTACCCAACGCAAGTAGTTCTTCGTAACATTGAAAATCTTTAGTTATAGCACGAATAAAATATAAAACTTGTGCCGAATCTGTTTTATCAGTGCTTTCATCTAAAGCAATTGAAAAATAAACATCTTCATTTTGTATAATTGTATGAAGTTGCTCTGTTACATTTTGCGCTAATTCGTGCTGTCGATCTGTTACAGTTCTTCTTGAAAGAGGTAATTGTTTGTATTTGTCGACATTTCTTGGATCTAACATACTCACTTTCAACAATACATTCTTTAATTATTTCAATGTCACTAAATGGTTTGCCCCTTTTTCCAAGTATATGTGCTGTTTTATATACGTAACAGCAACTGCAGCGGAATTTTGATTTACAAAGGCACTAAAAGATGCCTGCTGATGATGCTTCTCCTTTTTCAACTTTTGAAGTGCAGCTTTTCGTGATTCACCTTCTAAAGCGAAATATTTATGTTCTTTATGAGTCAAATAGTGTTTATTTGCATTCGCTTTTTTTAAAGTATTTAAAACTGTATTGTGTGCACAACAAACACATTTTATCTTTCTCAGCAGTAAAGAAAAAATCTAACTCCCATTCTACATTAAATGTTCTGTTTTCATCACCTAATTTTCTTCTCTTACTATTTGACAAGATGGATAAAAAAACGAATATCAAATAATATCTTCAACAACTGTTATAAGCCGTGTAACTGTTATAAGCCCGCACTGTTAACTACAGTTTGCTGAAGATCGCAACAGGGAAGCGTTGAGAGATGCGAGTCAGAGAAGCCAAAGCAAGGTGTGACACTCAAATGGGAGATCTGAAACCAACAAATTTGTAAATAGTATTTTGTCATTTTAATTTATTTTCAAATAAATATTACATAGAACATTATTCGTTTCTTTTAGATATGTAAATTACATAAACATTGTGGAATTTTCAGTAAAGAAATTTGTGGAATTTTCAGTCTTTGGCGGGATTTTTCGCGCAACTGTCATGGCGTTGATGTACAATAGTTGTTTTTTGAAACGAACTCTACCATTTTGTACTAGGTGGCAAAGGGCCGCACAAGAACCTCGCGGAGGCCGCAGGTTCCCCACCTCTGATCTATGACATAAACGGATCTTTCGAGAAAGATTCGTACGGCCTATGAATAGAAGTAGTTCACTGAAGCTGAGTCAGTATTTACTTCAGCTGTTGAAGACTTCGGTTTCTACGACTGAGCGACTACTTTCAAAAAATCTTTATAATTACGTATTTGTATTTTTAGGCACTGATAGTTGTGTCTGAGTGCTGTAGAAGGGGTGAGGATTTTCTGAGATTTATTTTACGAATTTTGATGTTACATCCTGTACCTTACGGATTGTTTATCTACAATAAATTCCAACGCTTTAAAGGAACTGTTTTACTTTTTGAGACTGATAGCATATAATCCTCTCGAGCCCCAATCGACGTAATAATATTTTTCTGTCTTTAGTACTGTGATTTAGTTTAGTGTGTGAATTATTTAGCATTAAGTGGAATGATATGTGGTGGTGGTGACGAGGGGGGGGGGGAGAGGAAATGCTTGAAGTAGTTGTTAATTAATCTTTAAACAAGATGGGTTCTATTGCAAATGTGCTCAAGAAGGATTTTCGAGAAAAAAGATTCTACACTCTTTCTTTTTTTTTAAACCGATATCACCGAGAAGTTGTTGTCCAATTCCAATTAAAATAGGTAGATGTGAAGAACATGCATAGAAAAACAAACGATTAAAATCTCAGAATTGAATCGAATGGAAATTTCAGTTTGACCATTACTAAGTGAAGAAATCAACAAGGCATCAATAAGGATTCTCTGTCGTGCATGCAAGACGACACTCGGCGTGGCATAGACTGATAAAGCTCACAGATGGTGTACTGTGTAATTTCATGCCAAATTGTCTCCAACTGTTGTGTTAAATCGTCAAAATTTGAAGAGGGTTGTAATTACCACGTAATTTTTCAAATGTGCTCTGTGGGAGAGAGGCCAGGTGATCTAGCTGGTCAAGGAAGTGTAGAGAAAACTTAGACAATTCAAAGCAACAAGTGACGTGTGCAGCCGGACATTATGTTGAAAAGTAAGTCCTCAGTATCATAAAGGGAATGTAAATAAAACCGGCTATAACTTACGACTGTGCTATCAGTGCGTCAGAAATGGCTATCAAAGAAGTCCGGCTATCAAAGAAGATGGCACTGCAGACCATAACGTGTTGTGGACCTGCGTGATGCGTGTTAGACAGGGCGAAAACTCCAAGCTGCCCTGAACGCCTTCAGACATGTTTGCAGTGGTTGTTAAGATACAATTGGAAATGGGACTTATCACTGAAAACAATACATTCCCAGTCAACGCAGTTCCGTGTTGATCGAGCCGAGCAACATTGCGATTAGACTTGATGGTGTACAGGCGTGAGAGGTAAGTGGCGTTTACGGTTGATGCGAGCATAAATTCCCCTCTCTTAATCCTCTGTAGAGGGATGTTCAACACATGTATGTGGGTCACACGGTAGATAGTTGATAACGACGAATCCATTGCTCTATGACAGCTGCTCGGAAAATTTCTCTGTCTTCCCACTTTGCTGTAGTCCTCGATCGACTACTTCAGTACTGACGCTGATATCTGCCCTTGTTGACCCACTCTCTCCAGAATTCTTGAATCGTTACAATATCATATCAACATAAATAATTTACTAATATATTTATTTTTATTGGTTAACATATTAAATTTATTTTGAATTTGGATTCCCTGTAAGCAAAGGAATCGAAATTAACGAATTAGACAAATTAGTTTAAGTTTCTCAAGATCCTTGAAATATTATTCTTTGGATTTTAGCAGAAAACCTACACATATATTTCAAAAGATAACATAAAAGTAAAAATGATGATGAAAGGATACAGAGAAGATATAAAATTTTATTTTGTTTCTCATCTTGAAAATTGGACTATCCAAGCAGAAAATAGATGTACAGAAGTTTCAACTAATATGATGCTATTAAAAAAATTAGCATCAAATGATTTTTAATTTTCTATTTAAACTACTTCTACGTGTTTAGAGAGCAAAGTACTAGAGACCAGCTATAGCATTTCATTATTTTGATCTCCCTGCATGGTGAATGGTTCTGCTTATCAATAGCAAGATGCAAAACAAAAGAATACGTCAAAAAGCTTGAAGAATTTCTTATATCTACCAACAGGATCTGAAAATTTTAAATCTCCATCAAATTCTTTCGGAGCATACAGTAAAAGCCTTCGTGTTGCTAAACAATGCGAAGTTAATATTCACTCACTCACGGAGCATACAGTGAAGATTTAAGCTCTTTTCGAGCCTTGGGTGCAGAAGATCTACAGGCTCCCTTGGCACTGGTGGATTGAAATTTATGACCCGAAAATGTGGTTAAGCCCAGCTTATCCGGCCCCTGTGCGCCCTATGGATAAACCGGCACTGGAAGCCTAAGGTGTTGCAGCAAAACAAGATTTCTCTGAAATTTCTGCTAAACTAAATCCACTTCCGAGTCCCTGGCTCAAGAGAAGGTGGTTTAAATTAAAGAGAGAAAAATGTTTATTCTCCCACACCGTCACTTTTTACACATGTATTAACTTTTATTGAAAAGGTCATGTTCACTCCTTACATAGAAATTTCATGCTTTATTAGCGTTGCCACTCGTTTGAATCCAAAGTAAAAGCTTTGACCAAGTCATTACAGTACAGTGTATTGAACTGAACTGAACTATTTCCTATTGTTTACAATTGCAACACGAAATTGAGTGTAACGCAATTTGACTGACGCAACATCTAAAAGACAAAATGTATCGTAATTTATTTAAATTTTGCAAACATGTTCATAGAACGGCATCTTATAAAACTCAAGTGTCTCAAAAGGTTTTAAATTTTCCTGAAACCAAAATTAGTCAATTGCCGAATGGTTTGCGAATAGCTACGGAAGACTCGGGAATACCTACATGTACGGTAGGTTTGTGGATAGATGCCGGAAGCCGCTATGAAACTGAATCAAATAATGGTGTTGCCCATTTTCTTGAACACATGGCATTCAAAGGCACATCTAATCGATCTCAAACTGCTTTAGAATTAGAAGTGGAAAACATGGGAGCTCATCTAAATGCTTGCACCTCAAGAGAACAAACTATATTTCAAGCAAAATGCCTCACGAAGGATGTGAAAAGAGCCATAGATATTCTATCAGATATTCTGCAGAGCAGTAAATATGGAGAATCAGAAATTGAAATTGAGAGAGGAGTTATCTTGCGGGAAATGCAAGAAATTGAAATGAATTTGCAAGAACTTGTGTTTGATCATTTACATGCTGCTGCTTTTCAAAATACACCTTTAGGCCGCACGATTCTGGGACCAATTGAAAATATTAAGAGCATATCTCGCAAAGATCTTGTTGAATTTAAAACGAACCATTATGTTGCTTCTAAAATGGTTTTAGCTGGTGCTGGTGGAGTTCATCACGAAGAGTTGGTAAAATTAGCCGAAGAATATTTTGGGTCATTGAAAAGTCATGGTGTAGAAGGAAAAAATTTCCTGAATACTTGCAATTTTACGGGATGTGAATCACGACTGTGTGATGAATCAATGCCTTTAGTTCATGCAGCTCTTGCTGTTGAAGGTTGTGGATGGCAGAATCCAGAAAGCATTCCTCTACTTATTGCTAATATTCTAATTGGAAATTGGGACAGGTCATATGGAAGCGGTGGAAATATATACAGCAAATTGGCCCACAAAGTTGGTGCGAAAAATTTATGTCACAACTTTCTATCTTTCAATACTTGTTATAAGGACACTGGATTATGGGGAATTTATATGGTTTGTGATGGGAAAACATTTAATGATATGCTCTTTACTGTTCAAGAAGAATGGCATAGATTATGTACATCGGTAACAGAGGAAGAAGTTACTAGAGCAAAAAATTTGTTAATGACTAACACCTTGCTTTTATTAGATGGTTCGACACCAATATTTGAAGATATTGGCCGACAAATGTTAAACTATAACCGTAGAATTCCTATATCAGAAATGGAAGCTCGTATTGAAATGATTAATGCTGATGTGATACGAGAAGTATGCACCAATTACTTAAAAAAGAAACCTGTAACAATTGCAGCAATAGGACCTATCGAAAAGATGATGGATTATAACACTTTGGTTAATGGAATGCAATAAAATGTCTGGTGTTTTATTATTTTATCTGTCTTTCACATGTAATTCAATCTCTTTAAAAATGTAAATACAGTACAATTTTTTCTTGATTTAAGAAATGATTTTTGAATATGTAATAAATTTTCCTCTGTATATAAACATTGAAATATAATCATGTTTATGCTTTTCAGATTAGTAAAAATAAAAAATTCATTTAAAAAATGTGATTGTTGCGAACTTATAAAATTTATATTTGTTAAAATGTAATTCATATTTATGAAATACTAAAACTAGAATAGAAGGTACAGTTTTTTTTATAATAAAGATATTGGTTTTACCTTCATACATTCTAGAGAGGTTTTATAATATAGTCTATTACTTTATATACCTTTAAATTCATATGTATTAATCATTAATATAAAGTGATTCGAAAGGTTTTCATTTAGCTTTATATAGAAATTACATCACAAGTTGGGAACATTCACTTCTCAATGAATTCCAAACAATATTCTTCTCCTCCCACCTTTTTTTTTTACAAGAGAACTAAGAATGAACTCTGTATTTTAGTTTAAAATCCTCTGTTTTGACATTTGCATTAATGTATTTTAAGAATCTCAACTGTAAAATCAAATGTTTTGATTTAAACATACACATTTTTAAAGTTCTTTATCTCAAAATATTTTACATAATTTTATAAGAATGGATTTATTTGTAATGTGTAAACTTGTTTAAAAAATGTTTACTTAGGTATATCAAATTTTTTTTCTTAATTACAGTAAAATACAGTGAATACAAAATAATACCACTGTCCCAACAAATTACTATGTATTTTCATGCATTTTTTTCCGCTTAACACAAAAAGATTTTCCTTCTGGGAATGAACAAAGTACAGAAAACACCAGCAGGATTGGACTGTATCAATGGAAAAATTTATTGCAGAAGATGTGTGCACAGCCCCAATTGCGGCAGACTAAGACATTTTGAAATTTGTTCAAAGCTAAAAAAATATGAATGATGCAGATTTCAAAGACGAAAATTAAATGAGTAATGCAGCTCCTGTTCCCATCTTATCCAAAATGAGGATTATGATGAAAAGTAGACGCACATTCTAATGGTGAAATGAATAACAAAATAGACTACATCAAACAATTTGATGTTAAAGACAAAGCAAAGAAATTTAATTGAAGCTCTTGTGAATGTTTTTGTTTCTTTGATTAAATGCATGCATATATATATGTAAATTAAATATATTCTAATAAACTTAATTTTAAATATCCCTTAACACCAAAAAATAATTCACTCCCCTGTTTTGCGTTAAACAATTTTCCCTATATATTTTGTTTTACTATAATATTGCTAAACCATTTATGAATGTTTAATTTTTTGAACATGCTAATAAAAATTTTGCTCTTTTATTACATATCATTCATTAATTTAAGATTCTTCAAGAGATCTTTTTAATTTATTTTTTAAGTGATTTATTTACATGCAGAACACATTGAAAAAATAAACAATGAATTTTTGTATAGTTTATTATTTATCTTACTTTTAGAATTAAATATTTTTTGCAGGATTTTTTATGGTTGTGTAATCTTAAGATATTCAATTCAAAATAAAAAGGTTTTATTTAAAAATGCACAGTGTGGATTTTCTTAGAAATATTTATTTTTGCTCATAAAAAAGGCCAATTTAATATTGTTTCTTCATAACTAAAACATTCTTTTCAATTCATTTTTAGATTCAAACTTGTAATTAATATGTATTCTATTCTGCAAATTTCGTAATTTAAGCAGACAATTTTTTAATTTATTTCTAGTTTTAATAAATATGTAATTGAGTTTTGCATGATGGTTAAAATAATTTTCAAGCATTTTTATATAGTTGAAATTCATGGGGTGGGTGGGGATGTATATATTGTGAAATTATGAAAAGTTAACATATTTTTAAATTTCAAGTAAAAAAAAAAAACTGCAAGTTATTTTCTTGTCACTTGACCTTGGTTTAAAATCTGAAGTCTCTGGCAATAGCCCTCTTGTTTCAGAGTGTGATGTTAATAAATAATCAAAGCGACAACTATCTGGAGATTTTTTTCATTTATATGTAATTTTAGTCCAATATTTCTCACTAGATTTTAATTTTTAAACTATTTATAGATATAGTTCAAAAATATTTTGCGAGTAAAATGTCTGAAGTTAAATTTATGAGATAAATCAACTGTCAGTTATTTTGTTTTCTTTGACCATAATACCTGAATCAATCATAGACGATTTTTCTAAAAAAGAATCACAAGTAACTGCAAAAAGTGAATGCTCAATTTAGTGAAGTTCATTATTTCTGGCTTAATTAACATGTTGACTGCCATAGATCGAGGGTTTCTGTGTAAAAAGATAAGACTTATGAATTACCCAAAATTCATACTTACACTAATATATAGGTGGACCTCTATTTAACAAAGCCGCTAAATCCTGAAAAGGTTAGTTAAGTGGAAAATTCCTTAAATAGATTCATTTCCCATACGTATTGTATTCTTGGTTCCAGGAAAAAATTCGCAAAATGGAGGCCCGAGAGTGTACTATGAATTGCATCACAGCAGCACAAATAAGGCAAGTTAACAAACTATGAAATAATTTATAGGCAATAATAGAAACTGAGTTATCTCATGTGGTTGTCAGTTAAAATGTTAAATTTTGTCATCAAAATAGGAATATATTTTTAATTTGAAAATTAGTTCATAATCAGTTTCAACAAGAATTTGGTCTCTGCAAAATGTATTCAAAACTTATTTGAAATGATTAAATTCACGTAATGTTAGATTTGATATTTAAATCATTCAGTACTGGCAAATTACACTTAAAATTCCTAGTTAATAGATTTTTTTAGATCTGAAAATCATACGGATGCATGTTATATGATTATGTAAAAAGTCCCTTGAGTATCAATTTGGCTCTGGTACACAGCAAAATTAAATCACAGCATTATTTAGCACCCGACGAGAGCTTGAATTAAATTGATCGAAGCAAGAGCCGCCACTAGATGGTGACACCACTGAAATGGCTCTCACATTTCAGGACTTGCTGTGTCTGCAAAAGCTTAGTTACAAATATACAGCCCATTGGGGAAAAAAATTCTTAGTTTTATCAAGAAGGAAAAAAAAAAAATAAAACTTAAAGATTATACTTAAGATTTGAATATGCATGACAGAATTATTTTTCTTTTCAAAACTATAATTGCTGAATGGTCTTGGTCACAAACTCATGGCCAGCATTCAAAACCTTATGCTACTGAAGACCAAACATGTAGAGGGGTTGATGTACATAAAATCTGTCGAGGCTCAAAATCCTTCTAGTGTGGTGTGGAAATTTGGGGAGTGGTGCCAGCATGGGTGTTATCCTTATCATTAGATTGTGCTTTAAAATGACGAGGTCCATTGCCAATAGCCCTTGTGTTGCTTCAGAGTGTGTGTGTAAACTAAAATCAAATCAAAAGAAACTAAAAAGATTATTTTTTACAATTACAAATGGTTTGTTTTAAGATAGGAGAGACTTGAAAACAGGAAACATTTCTGAAAGTTTGAAATAACTGAAAAAAGGCCAATGTAAACATTGTGGATAATACACTAATTATTTAAAAATTCATATAAAACTTCTTTGGTTATTTAATTTCATTTATATGTTTTATTTTTTTAGAATTGTTTATAATTCATAAACATGATTTTAAATTGTAGCTTGATCTAGAATAAAAATTTTAATATCAGTTGAATCTAGTTTGTTTTACATATACATATTCTTAAAACAATTAAATTTTAAAATAAGTTTTTTTTTAAAAAAATTTAGAACTATTTTTTTAAATTTTTAGTAACAGTTTATTTTTTACATATAAATCATTTAAACTACTTTAGTTCAGCACTGATAAATTTTGGTTAGTAAGACTAATGAATTATATTAATAAGTGTTTTTTAATATTTATAGTGAGAGTGTAAGTGAGCATCTAGTTCAAATTTTCTGATAACACATTGCAACAGAAGTACTCAGATAAACACTAAAATTAGTTATATGAAAGATAAAATAGTCTTACCATTATAAATAAAAAAACATATGCAAAGATTTACTTTATATTTGAAAAAGTAATTGACTGATTTTATTTATTCAGTTAAAATAATTCCATTTACTTAAATTACAAGTAAGTAAGCTTATATTATATAAACGTTTTATCATAACAAAGTTAACAGGTGAAAAACTATTTAGGATGTTCATTTATTTGCATATTATAACTTTTAAACTTACATAAATTATAGTAAGCTATTTATTATTATTTTTTCTGAACAACCTATTACAAAAGTTTAATAAAACTTAATTTTGATTTTTCAATTTATTAATCAAATCTTTGGTTACAAATTGTTCATTGAAAAATTTAAAAAAATAATAAATATTTTTACCCAGAGGAACTTTTAATATTCAAACAGTTTACAAATATATTTCAAAAAACTAAATCAAAACAATTTCATAAATAACACAATAATGCCTTCTTAAAAATATTTTTAAAAAATGCTTTTTGTAACAACAATATACATAAACTGAGAAAAAAGTTTCTCTTCAAATTTAACAAATTGCAAATAATTTAACACAAGGTTTTAAAATTTCTAGTAATATATTTTTTTAAAAATATTGAATTTATCTCAAAAATAATAAATATTCTGGATAATCATTGAAAAAAAATTTTTTTTAAACATAACATCCAAGTTAAATTATATAAATATGTTCAAATAATTAAATAACAATAAAATTTTTAGTTTTTCTGCTTAATATTTTTAAACAAGTTCTTCAAAATATTGATAATACAATAAGGAACAGTAAAAACGAGATATAAAACAGAAATTATACAATAATAAATATATGCGAAACATACAATCACGTTTCTGGTAAAGTATTTATACATTACTATGAATACAATTTAAAAACGGTTTATATAAATATAAAGTCAATTTAATTTTAAATAAAATTACAAAATAATTTTATAAGACATCAAAATAAGGAAAATGGTTTAATTCCTCTCATTATGCTATATCTAAAACTTTAATAATATAAAACATACAGTGGTACTTTGGTTTATGTCATTATTGGAATAAATCCTATTTGTTATACATCCTATATGATTGTAGAAGATTTTTCTTTTAATATGACTTCTTGGTATCATATAGTTTATATGCTTATTTCCTCAGTCAATTGAATTTGGTTATGATAAAGAATTCCGAGACAGTTTTGGAATAACTGCTTTACCTCAATGACCAAATTAAATAAAAAATTTCCCATTGAACATTAAATGCTCCCAAGAAAAATTTGTAGCCAAAAGTAATGACCAAAAGGAATTTTGAGTGTGTGGCTATAATAAGGATATTGTTTCTCTAAGCAGGTCAAAAGATTTGAGAGCTAATGAAAAGAATTTGTTTCTGAGGAACTAAGTTAAGAAAGACTGATACATTCTGTTCAGATTCAGAAGCTTCTATTTCATTAATTAAAAAATCTTTGACAAATGCATAGCAGTCAAAATTTTTGAAGAGACCATAAC
This sequence comes from Trichonephila clavata, assembly GCA_019973975.1. NCBI lineage: Eukaryota > Metazoa > Arthropoda > Arachnida > Araneae > Nephilidae > Trichonephila > Trichonephila clavata. The sequence continues at coordinate 147,682 of BMAO01019008.1, forward strand.
AAAGAAAAGAATAAAAAAAGCCACCATAACAAAGCTTGCTTAAGTCATAACAGCATTATCTGAGAAGAGCAGACAATGTCTTTTTTTTTTTAAATACAGCCTGAATAGGAGCAGTTTATTTGGACAGATTTTTAGTATAGGTCAAACTTGAACCTCAAACAGGTCCAAAAAGGGGTTGGTGGAAGAAACATGAACATTTTAGTTAGTTTAATGTTCATTTACATTAATAATCAGTTAAATAATTTTATACAATCCCATTAATATATAATATGACAATAATGATAAGTTCTTTTCTATGGGAGCAGATTAATATTTTTCTCTGATCAATCATGGGAAAAATCAGATAGGCTTATGTCCAGTTTTCAAGGGTCTGGAAAAGTTTAAAGCCATGTATTGTGGTACCACTAAATAAAACTAACGCACACAGTAACAATAATTTTATTTTAGTGTTAACTTAATTATTACATAAAATAAGTTAATATGTCAACCTATATACAATCATACTTTATATATTTTAATTGATGAATGGATGTTTTAATTTCTTCAGATAAGAATAAATACATCATTAGAGTCATGAATACAAAATAAAAAAGTGCACTTAAGTGAAAAAGTAATGAAAATACAATTACAATTTTGTGTTCAATCACCTTATCAAGTGTAAGAAAAGCAATAACATTACCTGCCTTATTAAAGTGGCAAAAATATGTATATTTAATATTAGAAGTATAATAAAATATCTTAATCTGCCATTTTCTATGATTTTTCTACAAAAGTAAATCTCTCAGCTTTAATTTTAGAATTTTATTTCATGTTAGAATAGTTTTTAAAAAAAGATTAAAATTATTTTAAAGAAAAAGTATATTTATAAATTTAAGAACAATGTTACATTGATACACCATTTGTAATTTTAAAAAAAATTAACACTTTTTATACCCTAAGTAAAAAGTATAATCCCATCAATTAAAAGTGCCCAAAACCTATATCTCCCTATGCATCTACATTATACACATGTGATATCCAAATATCTAGTACTTGAATTTCTTGGAAATACATCTATACAATTTAAAAATTATAAGAACATATTTTAATGCTAGGGAAAAAGACAAACTATTTATATTACAAATAAACACACAAAAACAAATCTGTAACACAGGAAACACCCAAGAAGTAATGATAAATATATAAATGTTGGAGACAATTTGTGTGAATTAATGGTAAATTTTTAAAAAAAATTAATAGAAGTTGGTTAAACAAAAATTCTACATGCAGTGGAAATATTTGTTGTACTTGATTAATTGGTTCAATATAGAATGTAAAGGCACTTTCAACCTAATGCATTTTACATTTTTGCTAAGCCATTTTTAAGCTTAAAAAAATCCTTTAGCAATCCATTCATAACTACATAACTTCATATTTTAGTATACCTGCTTCAGAAACAATTAGAAAAGATCAATTCAAAATAAAAATTAAAGATTAATGGTACAACTAATAAGAATAATTTTCTTCATACATGAAAAAACAATATGAACAGTTTTTAAATTTCCTTTTAGAAATAATAAACTATGTAACAAGAACATTGTCAATAAGTTAAGTAAAATCAAAACATATAAACACTTCGACATTAAAAAAAACTTATAAAATCTATGTTAATACATTATTAAATACTGAATATAATATACAAATCCTCTAAGAATAATACATGGTTCATACATATGTCTATATAAACAAATTAGCTTATAAAAATTTCAATTTCAGTTAACTATTTCAACATAGACAAAAACAATATTTTCTTCTTTCTACCAATTGGCTACCAATATTTCTACACTTGATCTCATTGAATATACACAGTTACTTCCAAATTTTCAAAATGATATAAATATTAAAATGTTTATTAGTTACAAATTTAATTCACTAAAAGTGGCAGGGTTATTTTCCTCTTGTGGGTGAAGGATTGGTTGTTTAACTAAAATAAATGCACATCAAATCTAAGAGGACAGAGTTATGCTGTCAAGCTGATGCAATCCTGACTGGAAAGTGAAGATCCTTTGTTGATCAAGTGCTTTGACTGCCTAGAATAAATTAAAAAATTATATCATATACATTAAAATCTCAATAAGAAATATAATTGTTAAAATATGATTGTAAAAACAAATTGAAAATTATAATGAAATTTAAATTAAAAACCAAACATACACAGGGGAATGTTTTTCAAATTCTTCCTTCTCTGACTTAGGGGAATTTTCTTTTACATATGCTCTGCAAGATGCTAATTTTGATTCCAAAGCCTATATAAATACATTATTAGTTGTTAATTATATGCAATTATTTTCAATCAGTTGCAAGAATCACAATCTTTTTATGAAAAGTATAAATATAACTATTAATGATGTTTACATACACAGTCACATAAAATATATAATGAAAAAGTATGTGTAGCCTATAAAAATTAAAATTAATTAACAAAGATGAATAAGTATTAAAATAAACAGATTCATCAAATAATGTGCAATATGAAAAAATATTAAATTTAAAAAGAAAACTTCATTGAAAGAATCAGCATTACAGAATATACTCACCCCAACTTTTCTCAATAAATCTCCAACAATATTTAATGCAGATATTCTTGACGATGGAGTAAATGGCGAGGATGAGCTCAACTGGTGACAACTCAGACCTACAAGATACATATATATATACATCAATAAAAAAATAAAATTCTAACACTTCTTCATAGAATTAAACCCTGAGTAATAATTTTTTTAATGAAAAAAAAAAACTGTATTTTCCCAAGAGAAGATACATTTAATATAAAATCTACATATTTTTTAATGGAAAGGGGATGTGTTTGTCTATATAGCCTAGCTTCACTCCAATACCATTCAACTGATCACTATAAAAACTGGCATGCATATCTTTTTTGTGGAGGTTTTTGTGCTATCCTCTTTGTTGCAGCTTCCCACCAGGTCGCGCTACAGCATACCAGCATCTATAATGGTTAACTGATCCATATGAAAATTGGTATCCTGCTATATTTGAACACGAAGAATGTACTTGCTGCATTCTCTTGACTGTAAAATCAAGCTATTTTTCAACAATCCTTTATAGAATAAACCTTAAAAATGTTTCTTTGCAGCAACTTAGAAAGTATAAAGTATTATATATAAAAAAGGAATCTAATACTGATCATACTGCATTACTTTTATTGGTAAAAATTTATAATAAAAAATGTTTTTGGTTTCATGAATCTGTATCTATATATATACAGTAAATTGGTAAGTTTTATCATAGCAAATAGTGTTTGTGACTGATTAGTAATTAGTGAGAAATTTCAACAATAACATCACAATGCATGTTCAGTATAGTAATAGATCAAGAAATTAATGCTGAATTATGATCATTATTACCTGAGCACAACTATTTGATCAGAGATCATTAATCCGCTTTAGAGGATGTGAGATTAGATGATTTGAAAGTCATTATCAAAGCAGATAAAACTCCATCAAATGAGCATGAAAGACACTTCAATGCTCAAATGGCTCTTGAAGTGGCAGAAATATAACAAACAGTGACCAATGTAAGTAATTGGTAAGTAAGCTCAATAATTTTACGAATAAGTTTAAAATGTAACCGCAAAAGAATAATTTTTTTTGACGGATGAAATTTGTATTCTCGTTTTTCTCATATTTGTGTTCCCAGCATGTTCCTTTTATAGAGTAGACTACACAAAAAGGTTTCATAAAAACAGGGCTTCAAGAAAAGTTGTGAGGGGTTAAAAGACCATTATAGACAAAAGGGAGTAATGTTTTTGAATTATTTAAACTAAAGACTTGAAATTTAGCAGGCATCTTTCTTCATGGAGTAAGAGGTCCGTTAAGAAAAGATTGTGCAAAAATCGAACACCAAGGGGAGATGAGAAAGGATAAAGATCACTACAGATAAAATAGAGTTCTGTTTTTGAACTTCAAGACCTACAGACTTGAAATTTGGCAGGCCTGTTTTTTCATACTGAGATATTCACTACAAAAGGGTATCTTTAAAAATAGACCCCTAAAGGGGAAATATCGTTATAAATAAAATACAGTCCTGTTTTTGATCAGTCGGCTAAGAAAAGATTTAGTGAAAATCTATAACCAAGGGGATTGCAAGGGGTTAAGTGCTGTTTTAGATAAATATTCAGGTTTTTTTTAACAATTAGACCAACAGATTTGAAAGTAGACACACACAGGTATGTTTCTTTCATTTAGTAGAGAAACATTACAAAAGAAATTTTTATGAAAATTGACCCTCAAAGGATTGCGAGGGGTTAAAGTGGCATTATAGATGGTAATTTCCCTTTTCAAACTATTAGACCTACAAACTTGAAATTTAGCAGGCATATACTTTTCATGGAATAGAGATCTGCTAAGAAAGGATTTTGCAAAAATCAATTCCCAAGGGGTATTGTGAGAGGGTTAAAGGGTATTTTACATAAATTTTCCATTTTTGAAATTGGAATTTAGCAGGCATGTTCCTTTCATGGAGTAGAGATCTGCTAATTTGGGGTTTTGAAAAATAGATCCCCTAGAGTAGTTTATATTTTAAAAATTCCCTTTTATGAATTACTAAACCTACAACCTTCAAATTTGGAAAACATTTTACTTTTGCAAAGAAGAGATCAGCTTAAAAGGAGGTTTTCAAAATTCAAACCACAAGGATGATAAAAGAAAAATCCCTTTTTTCAGCTGTTATCCCTCTGGATTCTTCCAGAAATTAGTGCAGGAATCCACTAATTTCACGATCTATGACATAAACGCATCTTTCTCGAAGTTTTGGCCCGGCTATAAATAGAGCAATACTTGCTGTAACAGTCAGTCTTGTTTTGACTAGCAATTAGTAAACTTGCCTTGATCATGATTAGCTTGGCTGTGCTTGTGAATAAGCTTATATATACATGTATTTGTAGATACTGATAATTGTGTCTAAGTGCTGTTGAAGGTGTGAAATCCTTCCGATATTTATTCTGTGAATTTTGCTGTTGAATCCTGTTTCAAGGATCGATTTTCGACAATAAATTATCATCGCTGTTAAAGAACTGTCTTGTTGTTTACAACTGATTTTGCATAAAATCCTCGAACCTCGATCTACGTAACAATATATTACCTTTAAATATAAACAGCACTGATAAATCATATTTTAGTTCATCGTGAATTTTTACCATACTTTTACTATTTATATTGAGATTTATTTTTCATATTTGATACTCATTATTTAATAATTAAAAATAATGTAGATCATGAATTTAAAATCCATACAATTTAAAATGTAAGTTATTTTAATTTATTGCAAAAGCAATTTGTTTACTTTCTAAAAACTTTGAATCAAACTACAAAATAATGAAATGAACAATTGAGGAACATGGATGTTTTTAAAATAGACTAAGGAAAAATATCAATTAGATTCCAACTCAATTATTGTTTGTGGTTAACAATTTCATATGAAAAAAAATTTGTTTCTTAACATACGTTTTGTTGGAACTTCTGGTAGATTTTCCAATTCTGTTTTTATTTTATTGGAATCAATAACAGTTTTAACATGTTCTGGTTTATCTTCACTAAAAGATCTTTCATACACTGGCCTTTGATGAGCAACCATTTCTTGTCTTAAATCTGAAATTTAAAAACAAATAAGAGTATTAATCAAAAATACTATTGACAGCAATAATGATTTAAAATAAAGATACTATTTCATGACATTTCACAAAAACTACATTGTATTTCAAATATGATGCATTAACTCAATGACATAATTCTTGCTATTGATACAAATTTTTCTAATTCTACTACCTGAAAAAATTATTCATTTCAATATTTTTAAAAAATATTACAAAAAATTATGCTAAAAATTAAATAAAAATTATGAAATACTGAGAAAAAATATAAATATTTATTTAGGATATTTGTAGGCAAGTATGAATTACCTGTGAATTTTTAAAAATGACAAATTGTCAATTAAGGCATGAACGGCATTTCAAGGAAACTTAACAGATGAATATTTCAAGGAAATTATAAAAATAAAGCATGATAAATTAATATTTTAAAAATAATGCAGAAAAATTACATTGGACATTTGGGTTCACAGTGGAGTTTTTAATGGATAACAAAGTTGATGTGCTGAAAATATTTAATTGAACTTGAAATAGTAGAAATGCAAAGTATTTCAGATATTGATCCAGGAATAGATTGAGAGTTATGGTAGTGATACTATAATCATCTGTATGCCAAATATATAACAAGAAAATACTTTTTTATTAATTCTTCTCCACACAAAATTTAGTTTTCATTTGTTCACATTCTTATAAAAACCACCTAAATAGCAAATAAGTTATTATGAGTGCAAGGATTGTAACATAAGACTATGTGTAGATTCCTGTTTTCAAATTTTCATATTAAAAAAAAAATTTTTTTTAAATAAAATATTCAGTTTTCAAATGTATAATGCTTAAAGTCATTAAATGGTCAGCAAAAATGTGTATCAAATGTATTTAAACAAGAAATAACTTTCAAAAATAAAGTATGTAAATGCAAAATATATAAAGAATATGCCATTTATATAATCTACAGAACATTATTAAACAATATGTTCGTATATTTCAGTACTTTCATAGAGCTTTAGGCTTAATAGAGAAAAACATTCAGCCCTAGAGAAACACTGCTAAAAAAGACTACTGGACCCAGAGATGTAAGTGACTTGAGCCTTACATTTCGAAAAGTTAAATCAAATTTAAATATTAAGTTGTAGCCTTTTTTTTTTTATGTCAAATATATTAAAAGATACAATCAACCCAGAATTAAGTCACCCCCCCCCCCTTAAAATAACTATTTTTTTCTGCAGCATTATCTTCCATAAAAGAAAGGATACCTCACATTATTTAAATTCATCCAATTTGAGTTAACTAATATTTTTTCAAGTGGAATTCCTATTCAAATTTGGAATAGCAAAAAGGACACTTTGGATTAAGACATTTAGTAGGATCAAAATAAGTAACCACAATGAGATATAACTTGTAGTTTGTATCATTACTGCTGTGAAATGCTTCAGAAAAAGGACCTTACTTGATGCATTTAATCATATACTCTTTCTGAATAGAAGCTAGTTTACTAGTCACTGCAGATGTTTTAGTCTGTACTGCTCAGCAATATCAAACTTTGGATATATTTTCTGGAAAGAAACTGGTACAATCAGCTGAGGTCAAATGTACACTATGTTTTACCAAACAATATATAAACAATGCTTCAGTCCTTATTACATTTGACAAAACATCGTTCTTGGAGAAGAAGAAAAAAAAACGATCCAACTTTTAGCAACTGCTACACGATTTCTTGTTTGAAATGTACTTTGGAGTTTTCACACCAATGGGCAATATCATACCAGCCATTGTGAGAAATTCTTGCATCAATATGACATACATCACAAAATACATATTTTCTCCCCTTTCTGAGACGTGGTAATATAACAATTTCTTTTTTATAACATTCCTTATAAGTTTCAAAGTATATTTTGTTTTTGTTAGATAATATTGTAATCAAAAGAACCATATGAAGTCTAAAGAATACAAACATGAACAAAGCTCAAAATGAGTTGAGTTCTAGAAAGTTGCAGCACAGGAAAACAAAAATAAAGGTGCTCCTCTTAATAAAAACGCAGCTACAAATCACTTAGCAATTGATAGATTGAAATACAATATGCAGGAGGAATAAACTACATGAATTTTTCAAAAATTTAATGGTAACAAGTTCTTGGTTTACATTCCAGTAGTTGTGAAAGTAAAATGATAAATAAGAATGGTGGATAGCAGAAATTTTATGAAAATGCATACAAATGAAAACCATCTAAGTATAAAAGCATAATGAAAGGTTAAGAAACATTCATTTTAAGAGCCAAGCCTAAAAAGGAAGAAGATGCAATATATAACTATTTATTTAAAGTAGATTTTTTTTTTTACCTAAACAAATTTTACATTTTGTTTTCTTACCTCTTGACTCATCCTTAAGTCTCTGAACAGTTACTTTTAAAGCCTCTTTTTCATCAAGCTCACTTTCTAAAAATGCATTCCGTTCTATTGCCTAAAAAATTGATAATTTTACATAAATTATCAAAGAGTAAATAAAGAGATTAATACTTAAATTACAATTTTTTGGAATCAAATGAACTTTTGAATAATGAACCTTATTTGTCCTAGATGAATTGCCTATTATGTTAAAGATAGGGGAAAACATGTAAATGAAAGGGAAAAAAAACCTTTATAGTTTTAAAAATGAATATAAATGCTTGATTTTAACAATGTTTGTAAGACATTGACTTTTAATGAAATCAAGGCTTTATTTACAAACATTTTTGTATAAATTTCAAAATTATTTACAAAATAAATATTTAAAAAGATTATGCATTTCTTTTTACCACACACAAAGCATTTAATAAACAAAACAAAAAATGTGTGTATGTGTTCTTTCTTTTTACTTTTGTTTATATATATATATAAAAATACTTAAAACATTTTTTTTTCTCTTACAAAAGGACACACAAAAATTTATTCTCTGTGTTCATAAAATTTAAAAAAAAAAAAAGCTAACTAGATAGATTGAAATACACTGGATTAAAACAATTTCTTTAATATACAAATATGACACATTAAAAAATAAATTCCATTTAAAATATATTTAGCTCTAATATATTTAGTTTAAAGTCAATTTTAGTTTATAATTTGAAAAGTATTCCAAAAAAATGGAATAAAAGAAAATTCTTAGCAAGCAGAAGAAGCAAAGTTTCAAATTACATTAGCCATTTAAAGCAACACTGTTATTTTTTACATATATATATTTAAAAAAAGGGGGGGGGGCTTTCTTATTTATACATTTTGTACGTAGTATAATCAAGAAACTAAAAAAAAAATACAAGGAAAGAATGCATCACAAACTTATTTTTGAAAAATGTCTAAATGTATAAATGCTTGATTATTATGCAAAGTAATCTTTGAGTTATAATCTTTCTAATATGATTCACTTGGAAAACAATACAGATCAAGAAAAATAATATTTCCAGCACATTTAAACAAACCTGACTGCTTAATAAATGTCAATTTCATTTAATTCTTTTGACTAGGGATTGCAATACCGATATACCGAATACTAGTATTTTGAGCTATTTGTACAACTTCGAAATACCGGTATTCACAAGTTTAAATACTGTTTTTTTGGTATTTACTAGAAATTTTTAAAATTGTTTCTTATATCTTCAGGGATCATCTACATAGCAAAATATTATACGTCTTTGTGTTTATGTTATAGTGTTAATTATTGCACCATGATTAAAATATATTATAAATGAAATAATTTTGCATCCATTTCAGAGGATGAAGATATTAAACATTTTTATTCTGCTCATTCCGTTGTTCTTATTTTAGTATTCCTAGCTGGTCCTACAGTTCTAAGGTAACTCATTAAATCCATCATTTGATTTTTTCACAGTCAGAAACAATGAGACTATTAATCTGAACTTAAAACTATAGACATAAATTATTTCTTTGACAAAAAGAACTAAATACACAACTCCCAAGTTCTCGTAGAAAGAGGAATAACATATCCAAGCTCATCTGCCTCCTTTCATCCATCAACATCCGTTACTAAAATGTTTCCCTAACGGGCAAAATTAATTGGACTGTGAATACAAAGTTGCATCGTACAATAAAGAGAAGTTATAAAATATCTGAATCATCCAAGGCCAAAACTGTCCTATTCCAGCTCAGCAGAGCGATACTGCACTTGCACAGGATTCGTAGTCTGATATTCGTATCTGAGAAGCCAAGTTTGTACTTGCGAAGAAAATACACAATATTTTGATATTTTCTAAATTAGCGAATTTGTTATTCACATTGCATCATACTTTAGGATTCAAAATGTTTTTCAGATTCATTATATATAAATAACCCATAATAATGAATAACTTTAAAGAACATAAAAAGAAATCAGTTGATAATACTTCGGTTTGGTTTCATTATTTATATGATGAAAAGAATATGTTGGCACAATGTAAAAACTGTTCTAGAGTTAAGAAAAGAGACTAATCAAATCAAATTTGATCAAGTTTATAATCAATTTTCTTAAAATTTTTTAACCACAAACCAATCCACATTCAGAAGAATTTGGTACAATTATTGAAGATGATGATGACACTAATGTCAATAGTGAAAAGGATCTGTCTCTTGAACAAAAATTAGAATTAGCGATAACTAAAAAAATTTCAACAAACCAAAATACAGTACAGAAATTAGCTATATCCAAAATCATCTGACAAGAAACCAATTTATTTGAAGATGAGGGATTTAGTGGAAAATACTTGGAAAAAGTGTATTGCGCATTGCTACCAGTAACGCCAACTAGCGTAGATGCCAAAAGAGCGTTTTCAACAGCTGGTAATTTTTGCACAAAGTTATGTTACAGGCTTAATGACAGTACAATTGATGCATTATGTTTTTTAAGAACACTTTTCAAACATTTAACTTTTGAAACATTAAGAACATTTCAAAAATTTGTAATAGTACCACAGACTGAATAGTGATATTTGCACTTTTTTTGTGATTTAAATAAATAAGATGTTCCTTTATTTATTTTTTTGTGATTCTTCATATAGTGTTATAATTTAAAAGTTACAAATTATTTCTTGTGATATTTACACTCTCTAATAAAACTGGCAAGTAAAACAAAGAAACATCTGTGTTTTCTTTTTTTTCCCTAAAATTTCTAATACCAGTAATTAAGTTCTAAGAAATACAGAATACCAGTATTGAACTTTTGGCCGGATATTGCAATCCCTACTTTTGACCTATAATAATTTTAGAACAATTAATAATGTTAAATGATTTCATTATCTAATTATCTTGTAAGTTGTATTCTCATTCAAAATCTTCTTAACACTATTATTTATAAAACCTTAAAAACTTTTATACATATTTGCATTATATGACACATATCATTTTGATACATATTCTTTCAATCTAAGCCATAATGAAAAGTAATGACTATGAATCATAAGTTTGTTAATAATGCATTTGAGAAAAGAATATTATTTTAGTTCCATTCAGACAGTTTATAATTACTGATAAACTAATATCTATTCATCAGTCTAAAAAATTTTCCAATGACAAAACATTTTATATACAAGTGACAAAAAACCATGATAAGTTTTTCTTAATCTGATATATATATATATATATATATATAATTAGCAACGATAACATTCATTATGAAAAACGAAAACAAAATGGAAAATAAAACTTTTATCACTTATGACATTATTTTGTAATTTTTTGTTACTTCATGAAAACATATCACAGTATATGCGTACCTGATTTAGTCTAGATTCAAAATCTTCCAGTGAAGATACTGCAGCTCTAAAGTAAATTACACATGTATAAATAAATGAATAATAAAAAATTATATTGAATGCAACAAATATTTAGTCACACAAAAATCACATTAACTTGCAAATTGTAATGATTTCCTAGGGTATTATTTAGAGCAAAATTATATGTTTATTGCATAAATATTTCTTGATTATGTTTGCTTGAAAATGCATGCATTTTTTTTTTCATTTAATATACTACTTAGAAAATTTATTTTTATATATGTTTTTTTAAACATTTATAGATTATTTTTTTCCCCACAAACAAATGCAATACATTCCTATTCACAGAATTAATAAAATAAAGAACATTATTTATGGCACTTTTTTAATAAATTTTCAAAATATTAATAAGATTTTGTAATTTTTGTAACATTGCTAATAATAAACTGAAAGCCCAGTGGATGAGTGGTATTGTATCGCATTTCCACACCACATGTACAGGGTTCAAATCCTGGGCTGGGCGAGGCCGACTCAACCTTTCATCCCTTCAGTGGGTGAATAAATGAGCACCAAGCACTTTCTTGGGAACTGAACACAGGGGGTTTTGTGTCAGACTGACCACTTGACCAAAACATCTGCATATGCACTCCCGTGCCCAAGTTCACGAAGCTGAGATAGACACAGTAGGTATTGGCCCTCATGAGCTGCTGTGCCACTGAGTTCAGTTCAATAATAAAGGATTTTGAGCTTTTCAAATAGGTTATAATGATGCCTTTCTGCTTATGTGCTCCGAATTTGTTGGTCATTCAAGCAAATAACAAATTATTTACTTGATCCATGCTGTGTTCTACACAGCTTTGAAATATTATGGATGGGCCTATAGTTTTGATAATTTGTAATGGATCCAAAAGATCAATTTTTCATAATTATATGGATTTTCTTTCATACAAAAAAAGATTTGAATTGATTGTTTGATTTTATGGCACAAGAATCAAATTAGGCTAAGCTGCGCCAAACAATGATTTTAAAAAATAGTACAATTTTATGCAAAAAATAGAAAGAAAAAGATTTGTTAGGCACAAAAACTAGTTTAACCCTTCTAAAAGCAATTCAAAACCAAATGTACTGTATAATGCATACAAGTAAAACTTTTTAAGCTTCCTTCTGCTTTGATTTTTTTCCTTTTTGCTTATATAGTTACTTTTAATGCAATTTATAATACTTATATTTATTATTTATTATCAAGTTTTCTTAATTATTAGTAAAATATTAAATTTTATGTGATTCTACTTTGAATATAAAATGCATTAAAAATATTTAACTACTTTTTATTACCAATATATACTCAATATTTTAAAGTGGTGAGCAGATTTTTCAATTGTTTACTAGGTATTCAAACAGAAAAAAAAATTATAATGAAATAATTATAAATTTACAATTCTTTTTTATATTATAAAAGTGATGAAAAACATATTTAGAAAATATGTAAAGTCACAAAACTAACCTCTTTGCTCTCTCTAAATCATCATTTAACTGTTCAAGTTCTCTGATATATTTTTGTAAATCATCTCGTGTTGCTCTAACACGAGACAATTCATCCTCCAAATCTGCGATTTGTGATTGACTGTCATGTTGAGTTTTTTGTAATTTGTCCTGAAAGAAAAGTATTTTCATTTGAATCAGAATTTTAGAATAAATAAAATGTTTTATTATCATTTTTAAAATAAAAAACAGCTTTATCTTTTAAATTTTAACAGGAAAAAAAATTCAAATATTAAAATTCCTTTTAAAAACCTGATTACATATATTTTATATTCAATCTGAATTCTACTTGAAAAAGCATAGAAAATAATAATCAGACAATTCACCACACTATTCTTAAATAATGTTTCACACTTCAAAAATAATTAATATTTGAGAGAACATTTTCAAATAATTTATTAGCAAGAAACAAAACTTTCTCTCTCTCTCTATTCTTAGTAATATTTGAAAATCTGAAAAAGATTATACACTACATTGTTCACTTCTCTCATTTTACATAAACCGCACTGTTTAAAACTTGAAACATTCATATGAAACAGAAAGATACATAGATTTATAAGAATATTTTTTACAAGAAGATTATTTTGATCAAGTTCTGATTGAACAGTATATACAGTAAGAAATATAATCTTTAAAATTAAAAACATAAACAGGTTTGTTTTTGAGTCAAATAATTAGTAAAAAGGAAGCCCAGAGGCTGAGTGGTTAGTGCATCGTGCTTCCACACTACAGGTCAAAGGTTCAAACCATGGGCTGGGCAAGGTTGACTCGGCCTTTCATCCCATCAGTGGGTCGATAAATGAGCACCAAGAACTTAACACTGGGGGTTTCACATCAGACTGACCACCTGACCAGAACATCTACTCATGCACCTCAAGGCCCAAGGTCATGTATACCAAGTTGGGCACAATAGGCCTTGGCCCTGATGGGCTGTTATGCCACTGAGTCAAGTTAGTTAGTAAAATGAGAAGAAAAATGGAGAGATTGTTCTCTTCCCTTTAAATATTAATACATAAGCTGAAACACCCACCTCCTAATGAGTTAAATTTTTAAAAATAAAATTCAGTTAGCAAGCAAAAAATTATTTAATAAAGATAAAACCTGAAGCAAAGGCATAGCATTCCAGAATGCAAAATAATTTTTAAATGAGTGCACACCTTTTAAACCTGAGCTTAATTTTTAATTAACTGCAATTTTGCCCCAAACAAAAGAATTATTTACCAGAAACATAAATTTGAATTTAAAGGAAGAAACATACCAAAAAGATAGACAAAAATGAATGAATGGAAACATCAATGCAAATTATAAGAGGAAAGTATTAACAGTAGAAATACAAGAACTGCTGCCTCCAAGATAAATAAAAAAAACCTTGAATATCCTAGAGCATTTCATACAATGTTGCCATAAAAATATATATATTTGGTAGCCTGCTACTGGAAAATATATAAATGAAATTAACTTAAACTGAAATAAAAAATACTATCCAAAATTGATAAGTAAAAAAAAAAAAACCTAGGCTGAATTAAACTACAATCAACAACAGTACAGACGTGAAGCAGAACACAACCTATGTTGCCAAAATGGGGGGGGGGGGGGGGAAGCATTGGAAACAGAACTTTTTAAAAAGTTGTAAAAAAGTACTTTTTTAATAATATTTTATTTAAAAAGGAATGGATTCTGTTAAAAAAAATCAGACAAATAATTAAATATAAGGCAAATAACAAGTGATAATTTGCGTCAGATCGACCACCTGCTCATGCACCTCAGTGCCCAAGATCACAAAAGCTGAAATCGGCACAGGTCTTGGGCTGTTGCGCCATTGAGTTTAGTTTAGTTTAACTAATGATAATTAAAGATACCTTTCCGTTAGCTAGGCGCAAATGTCACAAATTGTGAATCAAAAGCGAGCCAAGTCACCAAGCCAAGCGAATGACAAAACAGTTAAAGGAATAAAAGTTGAAAATGCTCAACTATAAACAAATATTAATTAATAGTAAGCAAAAAAGCTAATAAATTGTAAACAAAAGTTTTATTCAAAAAGAATGCTAATAATTATTGGTTTTTCCAAAATGTGGCATGTTGAAAGATTGCAGTGCCAACGTACCCCAACACAAAAGGACAGTTTCATTTCCTGATTCTAATCCCATGTTGCAGTCTTTGTCAATATACCTTTCGCTTGAAAAAAAAAAAGAGACTGCATCTTCTTCAGTTCTGGCTAAATCCCACATTTTCATCATTTTTTAAAACAAAAATTAAGATGGAAGAAAGAAAGGAAAACGAGCTTTGTTTTGAATGAATTCAGAGAATAGAGCACACGGCCCTAAAGAAGCATTCCCCTTATGGTTGTAAGAAATTTGACAGAATTCCACATTATTTGGCTATTTTTCGCTTGTGCCTGGCTAATGGAAAAGTACCTAATTAAATATACTACATCATGAGGATTGTATGACACATAAATATGTGTTCTATGCATATGATTTTCAAAAAGCTACATGAGGAACAGATTGTCAGAGCAAAGTTAAACCATGATGACATATGACAAAAATTGCATTAATACTTAATTTTAAAGAAGTCTGAAAGAAAATAAGAGGAAATCACTTTGATGGACTTCACATATTCCATTGTTTCAATGAAGATATCCGTGATAAACAATGTTAATTTTTTTTCCATTTGAAGGAAAGATAAGTACTCATCCTTAATATGGACCATGAAACCAAATATGGAACATGTAGAAAACATAACAAAAAATCTGGTTTATACTAGTAAATATAATTAAAGTGAACTATTTTCAAATATAGTTTCAATCCGTTAATTGCAAATTAGTTTGAATTTAAAGCTAGTTTCTATCTGATATACTGACAACTAGATTTTTTACTATTTTCCTACAAATAAGGAAGATCTTAAATTTGTCAAACAAAGAAAAGCAGTAAGCTTTTTTTCCCCAACAAAAAGAAATTTTATAAGTTTTTTTAAAAAAAACCAAAATGTGTATGAAAACAGGCAAGCGAAGGTTTAATTTCATTAGTTATTACTGTACCCTTGACATTCATGTCATGAAGAAGTTCTCAGGATCTACAATTTTGTTTACAACAGTCTGACAATTAACTATTAGGTTCAAAAACTTACTTTTGTGTCATGATATCAGCATCAGATGAATTTTAGCCAAGAAATAATGTCCATGACAAGCATGATATTACCAATGTTCATGGCAGTAAAAAATTGGAAAAATAGTAGGTCCTTATAGCGGATAAGTACTGTAACTACCATATCTTCAACAATGGACATTAAACTTAAACTAGAATGTTACATCTGATAGAATAATAAGAATCTTCAGGATGAAAATATCTTTATCATTGGCTTATTCAAGAAGAATAGTAGCTTCAATATTATACATATGTTTTACATAATTTCCTTAATGAATAGTCTGATTCCATACAGAGAGAAGTTAATGCCGAAAATTCTAAAACAGGTGAAAGGGTTCCAAACAATTTAAAAACTAAGTCAGATAATTCAGTATCTTATTCAGTTAAATAAATCTGAAGAAGCCTTAAGCCAAAATAGAAATTACATTAAAAAACTCTCAGTAAACAAAAATATATATCAGAAATTCTTAAGCTGAAAAAGAAATGACAAAATTAAATCTAAAATCATAATGCATTTTAAATAAATTTGAAACAGCCTTAAGCGAAAATAGGAATTACAACACTAAAAAACTCAGAATAAAATATAGATAGTAAATTTATAAGCTGGGGGGGGGGGACAGAATTAAGATTATAAACTAAAAAACTCTCTCTCACACACACACAGAATTATGTACAAAACAATTAACATGTTTTCGGCTCAACCTAATAAACATGACATCAAGTAAGGCTGTTGCCATTCCTGATGAGCTAAATCTTGTGCTCTGGAAACGATAGAACAAAGATACCCAGCGAATGAGAGGCTCCATGTCTACACTGACACCTCATACCAGCCAAAAACAAACCGAGCCGGCGCTGGATGGTTCTGTCGGCTGTTTGAGGGCTGATTAGCCAGCGGGGAAAAACGCCACCAACTACAATGACGATGTCTTGGCTGTCTGTGAAGCTGCAATGCAATAAGTTGTCTGCTTCATAGACTCCCAAACTGCAATTTTAGCTTTAAGCAGCAATACATCAACTGACTGCCTTAACACAACAGTGTCGAACTAAAATTGCGGAGCTAATCTCATATGGCTGGACTGTAGCCTTACAGTGAGTCCCAAGTCATGTTGGGATCCCCGGCAATGAGAGGACTGACCAAAAAGCCAAGCAGGGAACTGAGTCATCTCAAACGGAAGTCCCCTTGACAATCAGAAGAGCAAAGAGCATTATTTCTACATTCATCGACAAATATACTACTGTGACCTAAAAACCCAAGAGCCTTGGAAAGTCTTGGGAAACTCTGGCCACTGTGGGCCCAATCCTGAGACACCTGGAGAGAGCCGAGGCTATTGCCCGCTTTCGCCTAACCACCGGACATGACTTTTTGGGAGCCCACCTCCACTGGCTTGGCCTGCCCACTCTGTGGCCCTGCCAGAATGGATGGTGACCACCTGCTCCAATGCCTGGACTCGATGAATACCTGACTGACGACATCGTCAGTCGGTATTGGGAGGTTTGGCATCAAATGGTCAAGAAGCCAAGCACGGGCGTTGGATAAACAAATAAATAGTTAACATATTTTAGATTCTGAAAATAAGTATTGGTATTTCACTAGATTTCTTAACTTACAAGTATGTATAACATTTAAAATCATTAATAAACATAAAATACATAAACACACACTTAAATACAATCAAATATTTAAACATATCTTATTCATCTTAAGAAAAAATATATTTTAAAAAACATCAAGCTTTTGATGCATAGGTAAAATTTGTTTTTCTATTACAGTAAAACCTTTTCCTTTTATAATAAGTTTCGTATTCATAAAATGAAGGAATGGTGTTTCTACACATGCTAAAATAAAAAATAGCTTAATTACAGTTTTCCAAAAAATAAGATTAGATTACTTCAATTGCCCCTGCATGTATTTTATTAATACATTTAATATTATAAGCTTATTTTATTCTTTTCCATGCACTTTTAAAACATTTTATTATATGTTGATATTTTACAAATGAATACATCCATTATGTGTGTTGCAAAAGAAAGCAATATTCAATATTTTTGCATGCTATAGACTGAAGCTTATTTTCTAGTTACATCTTAATTGCAGAGAAATGCATACAGAACTAACCTGTTGGAGAATGAATCCAAAAAATACTAAATGTTACGCCAAAGATCACTTTAGAGATTTAATTCATATTATTCATTTAATTACTTGGATACACAATTTAATTCAGTTAAGAATTTTTTAAAATAAGTAGACCAATTACTGACATATATTGTACCTTCAAAGAATCACATTCCAACTGTAATCGACTAGAAAGACTTTTTAGTTCTCTGTTTCGAACTTCAGTTTGCTCTAATTGTGTTTCTAATTCTGCTTCAAGCTCACGACTACTGTCCTGAAATTCTTCAAGCTCTAATTTTGTTTCTTGATACCTGTTGTGAATTGAATATTAGTAGAAATAACGAGAAATAAATACGTTAAAACACATTTAAAGAAAGGATAAGGTAAAAATTTCTTTAGTTTACATATATATATAAATTTATACATATGTATATATACATACACAAGCACACAACAAATAAAAACTTCTAAGAATTTAATTTTAATAAACTTCATAATATAATTTTTTGATAGATTCTAATTATCTTCAACTTAATTATAAGTAATAAAATGCTCATTAAATTATTGTTAGAAAAACAAATCTTTTAAATTGTATAATGGACAAAAAAAACTTCTACTAAAGTTACTTTATCTAACCTTAGTTTTAAGCCACCAATTTTGTACAATTTCCAATATCTTTTCGCATTATATTTAGGAAAGCACTTAACTCTTTATAAGAATAATTTTTGATTGAAGACTTTTTCAGATGCATATTTTAGGATGATCACAAATTTACATCTAAGTTTGTATGATATAAAACAGGTGTTTACTTATGTTCTCTCTCCTTCTCCTTGTCTATCATTAGGATCCAAAAAGTTATTGAAATAAATTTAAAAGATTTTCAAAAGAAAAATAAATTTGTTTTTCATAGGTTTTTGTGTATTTACATCTATCATCACACACAACAAAGATATTGAAGAAAATGTTTTCCTATTATGAACAGTATATATGATAATCAGGTTACAAAATACCTTAGTCAGCAGAAACTAAAGAAATTAAAAATAAAGAAATGAATTTACAAGCTAATAAATATTAAAAATTGTTTTTTTTTTTAATCTAGATTTTAAACTGAACTTCAATTTTGTATTTTTCTATTTCAATTCTCCGTAATTGCTTCCAAAACTTTCATCTCACAAAATTGCAGTTACTGTACATTCATACTATAATATAAAAATTATCCTCAAAAATTAAATTTATTATTAGGTACAGTTTTATAACACAAATATTGCTAAAAAATATCTAAGATGATATAATATTCTACTATATACATACGTAATCTAATATATAAAATTCTCGTGTCACAGTGTTTGTAACCAAACTCCTCCGAAACGGTGTGACCGATTCTTCTGAAATTTTGTGCATATATTCAGTAGGTCTGAGAATAGGACGTAAACTATTTTTCATTCCGATATTGTAATTAGTTAAAAAGATAATTAAAAACCTTAAAACGCATAATTGTCTTAACCCTGCGCGTTATTTTTCCCGCCTGGCGTTGTGAATGAACAGAGGGTGAAATTTTTCGGTATTCTCGACGTTATTTAAACAGCCATCCGATTTTTGTTTTTTAAATCAGACAAAAAATAATTACAGAATCGGAAAGATCATTTCTTTTGCCACGATACAGTATAATTTTTTTTGCAAAATAATAATATTTTCTATTTTTTATGAAAATCTTTTTCTAAATCATTGTGTATGAATTTATTTTCGAGTTATTAAAACGATATTTTGTGTTAAAGTTCATGCGTTTTTCTTTTTGAATCAGTCATTTAAAAAATAAAATGCTGAAAACTTTTTTTTCTATGTGTGATTTTTTAAAAAATACTCAAAATTTTAACTCAACATTAAATAACTTCATCATTTATTAAAATCATTGTAGGAGACTTTTTTTACGTTTGTAGAATAATGTTGTCCAACTTCTGTGTGAAGATTGAAAAACTTGCTTAAAAATTACGGATTTAAAAATTTTTTTTGTACATTTTTTATTTAAAAGTACTTTAATTTTGCAATTAATGTGTGAAATTTCAAAACTTTAACTTGAAAGTTAAGCCCTTAAAAAAATTCTCAATTGCGTCGAGGTTATTCACTTTGCGTTAGCTTTCTGTTTGGAAGACAGGAAAGGTTGAGATAGCTTTGAGTCTTTCACTGATGCAGAAAAAGGGGAATTCCTTCATAACATTGCTATTTGCGGCGGGATGCTCATTCATATAACGCATCACAACCGATAGCTTTTTCTTATTCTTAAAGATTGATTTATTGAAGAACAGTGGAATATAAGAAAACTATATCTTAAAAAATATAAGGAAATATTCTGAAATATATTTTTATCACATAGTATTATTTTCTTTTTGAATTTTATACTGTAAATGTGTACATAAAGGCTTTTTACCTTTTTTTTGTAACTTTTTTTTAAATCTAACACTTAAAAACAATCCAATAAAGAAATAAACAGTTGTTTCAATAGGTAACAGTAAGAATTTTTGCATTAATTATATTTGTGAAAATTCAATCACGTTTTTACTCCGTTATCATTATTTTAAATAAGTTTATTTGCAATACATTTAAATGTATTGCTTTAAATAAATACTTTTTAAAAATAAAGTAGTATTGTTTTCTGTAAATCATTAAATGAAAATTTTCAATCGTTATGTATGGATTTCTTATAATTATGATAAGTAAACCATCTAAACTTAAAAAGTTCATACTTTTCTCTTTTGAAATCAGTGATTTAATAAATTTATAAATACCAAACATCATTTATTTCGTCATGATTCGAAACTTTTTCCCTTCAAAACAATAATACTTTGCCTATTTTATGATTCCTTCTAAAATGAATAAATATCGATACATTTAAATGAATATGATTTTTAAAAAGTTCATTGATCATCTAGAATCAGTAATTTAAAAAATAAAATGCCAAAAACTATCTTTTTTTTAAAGAATTTTAAAAAAAAACCTTTTTTTTTTTACAAAATAATGATATGTTGCATATTTTATGATTTTTTTTTCTAAAATGAAACAATATCGGTGTCGAACATTTTAAAAAATCCATAATTTTACTTCAAAATTTAAAATAGTAGTGAAATTTCGTAATTTGAAAATGTTAAACGAGAAAGCCATGACACACACTCACATCGTACGTGTTACACCCACACAAAAAATCTGGCATCAGAAAGAAAGGAGGAAATTAACATAGGGATTAAGTTATACCCTCGGTAAAAGCCCGTACAACGCCGGGCCATGCAGCTAGTACTTATATATAATACATACATATATAGTAATACTAAATACATGATAAAAGTTAAACATCCAAATCATACTAAAAAAGAATGTGGAACTCTGGTTTTATTGTTATAACATAAAACATCAATTGCAATATACACTGGTGTGCAAAAATTAAGGACGAAGTCAAAAAATTAGCATATCAGCTGAACGAAGAGGCAGAGCGGACAGAAAGACCAATCAGGAGATTAAGTGAGGTGATGTACGGTAGCACATGCGCAGATATGCAGGTAGACGTAATGGGGGAGTGTCTGAGTAGTAAAGCATGTTGTCGGTGTAAGATTAGTATTTCTGGCAAAGAGATTGCACACCGTATAGCAGTTAAAATCACACCGAGTTGCTGCCTCAGCGAGAAATGGCGAATAATCAATCTGTTAGACGACATCTGGATGCTTTTACCCGAGGTCGAATCATTGGGAAGTTGGAGGAAGGTCGCAGTGTGACAAGTGTGGCTGCAGAGTTCGGAATTGCTCACAGCATCGTTTCACGACTTTGGAGACAATTTCAAACTACAGGAACAGCTATCCGGGGGTTCAGTAGTGGTCGTCCACGAGGAACCACACCCACAGATGACCGGTATATTGCCTTACAGGCCAGAAGAAACAGGCGGCAGACAGCGGGAGAAATTGCTAGACACACGACACAGGCGACTGGACGACCGATATCGCGTTTTACCGTGGCCAGAAGACTGCACGGTGGTGGTCTGTTTGCACGACGCCCTGTACCTCTAACGCCTGCCCATCGCAGAAGGCGCTCTCTGTGGTGCCGGGAACACCGGAATTGGAGAGACAATGAATGGGGACGAGTACTCTTTACAGATGAGAGCAGATTCAGTCTGAGTAGCGATTCTCATCGCATACTCATCTGGAGAGAGCGGGGAAGCCGCAATCATCCCTCGAACATCATTGAAAGGGACAGGTATGGAGGTGGCGGTGTTCTCGTTTGGGGAGGCATAATGCTTGGTAGTCGTACAGACCTTCACATCTTCGACGCAGGTTCAGTCAACGGGACCCGTTATTGTAACGAGATTCTTCTTCCATATGTGAGTCTTTTTAGAGGCGCTATGGGTCCGCAGTTCCTTTTCATGGACGACAATGCACCATGTCATCGCACAGTAGCTGCCGAACAGCTCTTAGAGAGTGAGGATATTGAACGTATGGATTGGCCGGCACGATCTCCGGATCTCAATCCCATCGACCATGTATGGGATTTTCTAGGCAGACGCTTGGCAGCTCGTACCTTACCACCAGTAACGCTTCAGGAGCTTCGATTGGCGCTGCAAGACGAATGGGCAGCAATGCCTCAACAACTCATTGACACCCTCATTCTCAGCATGGGCAGACGCTGTGAAACCTGCCTAGCAGTCAGGGGAGATCATATCCCCTACTAAAGACCGGATATTTCTTACTGGACACCCATCACAGGGATGTTTCGGCCTTCAGTCGCATTGCGCTCCATGCTACTTTTTCAATAAAGCTTCTTTTTATCCCTCTGATTTCTCTTTTAGTAAGTGTTGCTTACATTACTCATGTCCTTACGTATTGGGGATCTTACGGTATTAAATGTGTTGATTTGGAATGCTTTTGTACAAAGTTATATTGGAAAAACCATCTCGTCCTTAATTTTTGCACACCAGTGTATTTTCACCAATAAATTACTGCACGTTATCAAGAAGCTAAGGAACATAACATTTATGATCAAATGCCAGAAGCTACTTCATATAATAACTTTAGAAACATAAAAATAATTATTTAAAGTAATTTCCTTACACAATTAAATATTTTCTGTCTAGCTTTGAAGTGATTTTAAAATGAGACGTGGGGGAAAATTAGTACCCCTTAACAATCCTTCATAATGAGTTTTAGAAATTGCTTCAATAAGATTTAATCATTTCATATTACACCAGTCTTTTATTTAACTCAGCTTTGATTAAAACATTCTTGGTAGCACAGATTACATAAAATTTCAAAAGGTATAAGCCAAAAAGTTATAAATGTACAATATATAACAAGGATCTATTTTTTAAATCTGATATATAAAGGTTCATATCAGGTAAAAACACAAATTATATAAAAAAATATTAATAAATATTTTTAATGCAGATAAGTCCTGAATTTTTAAAGCGAATGATCAAGTACTTTAAGAATAAAAAATAGAAATATTTTTTCCTCTGCTTAAATTGTTTCTTCCTTATTAACAAAGAAATTCCTTTAGAACAGATTAAATACAAATAAATTTTTGAAAAAAAATCTTGCATCAAAGTATTTGTAAAGCAGGAAACTAATTTTTTTCCGAGTTCCTAGTGTATGTACATAAAAGTTTACATGCACATAAAAATTAATTTTTTGCAAGGAACACTGTAGTTGAGCTACTTATTTGAACAGACAAAGTTTCATGCAAATAACATTTATATAAATATTATTAAGTTTAAAATTAGAAGGTAAAATTCTCAAAATAATTCAATTTTTTGCACTTTTTTAAAACTTTTATATACATATGGAACAAATACATATTCTCTTTTTAAAAAATTCTGTTTTGCAATAAACACTAACCAAATGACCACAACACAAGTTGATTAAACACAACATTAATATACATGAATCAGAATACTAGTTTTCTCTCATTAACATATCTATTTAACTCAATGTGCATTCTTTTGTATAATTACTATGTGCATTCTTTTGTATAATTACTATTATTGAACAAAAATGCTAATTAAACAGAATTTTTTGAAATAGTTGATTAAACAATTATTTGGCACAGTTTAGAAAAATTAGCTTTTGTGCCAGTGACATCCACATTTCCTCATTTGACTAAGGAAAATTAAAAAATCAAAGAGAAGTTAAGTTATATATTACTGTCTCCAGGTATATCAAAATGATTACATAACAGATATTTGAAATTGATCGTTCTTTATAACCAAGATACTTTAGCTTGAATATTTTAATAAAATATTTTTGATGTATTTTAATGGTGAATTTCAGAAATAAAATATTTTAAATTGTAAAGGGGAAAAAATGATAAAATTAGAGCAAAATAATAATAATTTGCTGAACAGAAAACAAATTGAATAAATTTATAGAAAAGGAAAGAACAAAAAGTTTTGTAAAAGGACTTAATTTCAAAAGATTAATAAAAGAAATCTAATGCATACTTTGTTTCGTATTCAGCAGCCAATGATTTATAATAATCTCTTTCTTCCTCAATACTAGAAAATGAAATACTCTGCTCAAGCATGCTGCTACTAAAAAGAAACAAAACTGAATTATTTTCAAATATAAAAAAACTATTGATCAATAATAAATATGTGTTTTACACATAAGTCGGACTCGCACATTGATGTCACCCTAACCAAATTGGCTAAGAATCCCACCATTTTCACCAAAACCTGTGTGATTGATAGTTTTTTTCTATTACGATATTATGGCGTGATTAGTGTGGCACCAATTTGACTGCAGTGATGTTAATATGCAAGTACTTGTAATTCAATACTTAAAATTCAATAAAACAATCTTTTTATTAATGTATTAACTCTAGTCAACTTTTTCATTGTTACTTCTTATAAAATATCTAATTAAACATAACAGAGATAAAACAGAAAAAATGCAGGAAAACTTGACAAAATGTATGCTGTTTCATACAGGCAGGATTCTAATCTCAAGAAAATTGTGTCTTTGTACAGTGAAATAAATAAGGTGAAATATATCAAGTATAAAATTTCAAATAAAGTGCTTTTCAAATTTAGAATATAAATTTTAAAAAATTATTTCACAATAATTACAGCAGAATTATAATACAAAAATACAAATAGATTTACCCAAAGACTTTATTTAGCTAATATCATTGAGATAATATAGTTTACCTTAACTTCTAATACAGATGCAATAATGAAAGGCATTAAAAAAAATCAAACAAAGATTTAATTTTAAAGCTTAACTTTTAAATTAAACTAATGAAGATAATTAAACTGTTAAATATTATTTGTGCCCTAAGAAGGCAGTCTTAAATATTACAAGAAAAAAGATGCAGGAAGTTAAAATATAAAGGTTTCAAAACATATTGCTTTTACACAGGTTTAATATATTTGTTGATAATAACTGATATACTACATGGGGGGGGGGAAGAACAAGTAGTTCTAATTAACAAATTTATTAATTTTGTATTACAAAACTCAAGAAAAATTTGGTTCAGTTTTTAGTTTCTTTATCTTAATTCAACTAAATAACTCAACTTCATAAATTCAACTTACTTCAACTTATATAAATGCACTGGATGCATTTTATTACAGAATTCACATAGCTTATTTTTTTTGCACTGGATGCATTTTATTACAGAATTCACATAGCTTATTTTTTTGTGTTTATTCAATAACTCAAATATAATTCCTGTTTAATTTTGTTTGAATATCCCTCCTGTTAATAACTTCAACTTATATAAATTCAACTAAAATGATTCAAGAATGTTATAGGTCTTTTCTTCAGTTTTTTATTATTATTATTTTGCCATTTTATTGATTCCCATATTCTTGCAATGTGTTGCATATAAAAATTTGTCTCCAGATTTACCAAGATATAGTTTTATACTCAAAAGACAAAAGTTCATCCTTTTAAAGAATATTAGCAAATCAGCAATAAGAATGGATAAAGTTCCTCTGGTTTATGGTTTAAAATTTCACACCTACAATTTAGAAATTTAAATTACACAAAAGAAGAAAAAAAAAAAATGGAAAATTATATGCATTAAAACACATGAAACTAAATGCTCAGAAAAACTATAATGTAACTTATTTTCCATATTTATTTATGAAGTGTAAAATAGTGATTTCAATCCCTATTTTAAAAAAGACCACCAAATTGCTAATATTCATTGTATACCATATATAACAAGATTTTATGAAACATATTGTCCAATTTGACATCCACCAGATAGCTCACTTTAGATATTTGACAATATAAATAACATCCCTTATCAAACTAAATTCAAAAAAAAAAATTACTGTTTCTTTGGTCACAATTGGGCCCTAGAGTAAAGAATAGGGCACAAACCAAATTTGGTAAATTAATGGTTCAATAATAAATTCACAGACAAAATCTTTACTTTGGTAACCTTGATAAAATGAAAAGCAGAATACTTCTAAGCAGTTCATGATAATCATTTATTTAAAGCAACAAATATTTTTCAATAAAAAAAAAGACATTAAGAAAAATAAACTGCATTTTTTTTGCACTGGATGCATTTTATTACAGAATTCACATAGCTTATTTTTTGTGTTTATTCAATAACTCAAATATAATTCCTGTTTAATTTTGTTTGAATATCCCCTCCTGTTAATTGTTTAAAAAATACAACACAGAAGTTTGATTTATATTTCTTTATGATTAGGAATAAGATTTAAGTAACAGATTTATTAAGGAATACCAAATGAATGGAATGAAATAAGAATCACTTTAAAAGGTCTACAAGAAATAATGGATGGTTTGAAGGATGAAAATTGAGAATGAAACAATTTTAATCCTGATGAGTGCAAGGTCAACTGTGATTTCCATTTCTTTCAAAATTGACATCTCAGGGAGGAATGTCATAAAGGACATTTTCATTATTATATCAAGTATATACTACATATAGTTGCATGGAACTATAAGAATGAAAATGACTCGATTCTTACCTTCTGGAGTTGAATATCAAAGGATATAAAAAATGAACAATTTGAATTAAGTATTTTGTATCTTTTCTAAAGCTCTCAAAATTTTTGTTTCCCCCTTTGTAAGAATTCTAAAAGGTCAGCTTTTTTCAAGTGTCATCATTTTTTTCTAAGTTTCTACTTTACATTGTTGAAATATATTTTGTTTTCATATATTGTTCATTTTGGGTGAATATCATTACATATTAATAGTTTGACAGCCTAATTTTTGGAAGTGCTGACATTGAGAAGGGAAGAGAAATTTTCATGGGGAAAAGTTATACACTTGAAAAAGCCAGTGCAATGGCAGGCCATGGAGCTAGTTACATATTAATAGTTTGACAGCCTATTTTAAAAAAAGGCCTAAAAATTCATTGATACTAACAACCTTTATCCTATATTCAACTTAAGCTTAAAATTTACTTTCATGACTACTACAAACATACATTTTTGAAACTTCATTTTCAGAAATTGTTGGAGAACGAATAAATCAATGTCTTAAAATATATAAATTCCGCACATCTTTTTCTCATATAACTTCCTTTCATTTAAATTAAACTTGTTCAAAAAGCAGAAAAATAACTTAATTATTGACAGTAAAAAAATTCTAATAGACCAAGTGAACCAAATCAATATTATATTAACAGTTTAATAAGAGATTCCATCAAATTGTATTAAACATCACTACACACAGCAAAGCTAATTATTACCAACATCACTACAAAATATAAAAATGAAAAGCATGATGAATAGTTATAGAAATGTACTAATATATGGCATATTAACCTGTCGGTGGAACCCAAGTAGTTTTTTGCATAAGTAGGTGGAACTGCACTTTTTACAATAGCAGTTTTCTTTAAAGCTATTTTTGCAGATGCAGAATATTTCATTAGAATAAAAGACAAATTTGAAAAATAATCATATACATCTGCAGCAAAAACTGACTTAGACTTATTATTAAACAAAATATTAATCTAAAAATTTATTTACACATGATTTATATGTTGGTTCATGTATTTCCAAATTTCATTAACCTATTTATAACTGTTTTCAAAAATTATTCCTATATATAAAAAAAATTCCTCTCCTATATTATTATAAATATTCTAAATTATCAGGGGGAAAAAAAGTTCAAACTTTCATTTTTGAATTTAATATACATTTGGTTTAATGCAAATTTGTGATTATTTTTATCAATATAAAATCTTCATCTTCAAGATCGACATGAGATATACATTCAGATTTATAGCTGATATAATTTATTTCAATATTCTCATCCCTCTGAGATTGCTTTAACATACTACAAATTAATCTGCATCCAAGCTTTTTTCATCTCATAAGATAATTCTTGAAGAATACACAAAAAAACTTTCTCGTATACAAATTTTGAAGCCCTAATTTTAAAAAATCGAGTAACACTTTTCACAAATACATAAAATAAGGTATTCTTTTTTGTCAGCACAAGCAATACAGTCACCAAAAATGATGCAACCGACGCCAAATGAAATATTCCAGCTGATAAGCTTTTACCACTCTATTTTCAAAACAAGTTATGGTATTTTCTCATCATAGTAACGACTTTTTTATAATACAAAAAGAATCGATGAAAAACCAATGAAAACTAACATTTATAACATATTTTGAGACTTGCGTGTTATCGAAACAATCGCCAAGTTGGCAACCCCAATTTCCTACGTATCATACACACTGAATTGGAAACCACACTATACTTTGCTGCAGAAATGTTGCCAATAGGTTGCGATAATATGTACGTACCCATATATTTATGTGAATATTGTGAGTTGTCAACATTACAGCCTACTTGGTGAGATTTGCAATAGGAAAAATGCATAAAATAAAGCTATAACTAAACATAAAGCTGATCAAATATGTAACTATGAAATTAAACTTCAAGACATGAAGGAAAAGGAGTAAATGTGTATTGAAACAATGCAAAAAAAGCAGAGTACAGTATAAAATTAAAAAATAATCCAAAATCTGTCTTAAAAATTGGATACAACCATTTCATTTCTAAAGGAGCAAATAAATAGAGGATTGCCTATAAATCCCAGATTTTTAGGTTTGGTATTTAAAAACAGTATAAAAATAGCATATTCGTCCCAAAATTTATGTAGGTGTACCAGTCACAAAGTTAAACACAATAAATCCACACAATAATTGTTCCTTGAAATTTTGATTAGTTTTCTTAATTGGAAACTTAATTTTTGAAAAAATTCTTCTAGAATATAAATATTAAATTCTATACCAAAAAGAATCTTTAATAATCCTAGAATAAAGTTTCATTTATACAATATCTAACATTCAATATCTTATATAGGCTATTAAAAAAACAGAAATAATATATTTTCAGCTAACAGTAAAAAATGCGAATAACTTTGAAATCTGTTTAATAGTGATTTATTTTTATATAAGTTGTTACATTCTGTGATATATTCAACAACATATATGTACTTATATTTTACATAAACATCCAGGCTAATCAGTTTTTTTTTTATTTTAAAATAAACCACTAAAGGAAATTCAGAATAAATTTTTTCAAAAATATTTGTCATTTTACACTTTATAACAAAATAACACATTTGGTATTTATTCGTAAGTTTTGTTTAGAATTTCTCAAGTAAATTTGTTCTACTTCAGAAGATATATTTGCGAGGAATTTTTCAATACTATAAAAAGTATCAAATCTTAATTGTCATGCAGGAAGATTATCAATATTTAGTTCAAAAAACGAGCAGAAACTGAGGTGACAAATAAATGTTTATATCAAACGCGAATACCAAAAAAAATTTATAAGATAATTACCAAACTTTTTGATGTTGAAAATTAAAAACTTTAATACATTCTAAAAACTATTCATGCATAAAATTAAATAGCTGATGATTAAATTATGAAATATTTCAAAAATATATTGTTTATTTTGAAAATTAATCCATTTATAACCAGCCATTAAATTGTCATTTAAAATTTACATCTGCAGTGTTGCCAAGAAAATTACTAATAACCAGATAAGATTTTTAGAGAACATTTTAAATGGAACCAAAATTCATGTAACATAATAAGTTTGCTAGAGCAGTGGTTTTTAAACTGTGGTGCGTTGGCCTTTGGAGGTCCACAGTACCTCTCTAGAGGGCCCGTGGAGTCTCTCATGTAATGTTGAAATTTCCCTGTTTTATAGACTCTAAAAAGCCTCCTGGAATATTTTTAAGATGGGCTAGAATAAACTAGATCACTAAATAGACTCCAATGGGGAAAAAAACTCCCAGAACTTGTATTTTGATCAAGAATATTAAGTCGGGGGAGAGATGTTCAAAATCTTGGGGGTCCGCAATGTTACGCTAATACATAAAAAGGGGCCATGGTGATTAAAAATTTAAGAACCGCTGTCCGAGAGCATTACGAGTTTTGTTAGAAAGTTGCTCTCAGACAAAATTTTTAAAATTAATCACACAACTATACTGCTTTCTTTGTCCATCTTATATCATCGAATTTTAATAAAATTCATGATACATTCTAGTTTAAATTCTGCAATTTCACTGATTGTATTAACTTTGCACGAGAGCAATATAATGGGCTGTTGGGGACACACTTATACAATCTGTGGCCATAAGAGCTTAAGGTTACGATCACGAACTCGCGGTCGACTAGTCGCGGGTTTGAATCCTTGTGCCACTGAAGATCACCATTTAGAGAGGGCCAATGTCGTTTAATATGTCGAGGCTCAATGTCCTCCCGTTTGTATGGTGCGGTAGTTAGAAGAGAAAAATGCCAGTCCAGGTGTCGTCAACGTCCCTGGACTGGATCAAAATTGCGAGGTCTATTGATAAAAGCCCATGTGTTACTTTACAATGCCATCTTTATAAACCCTTTACTAAAAGCGCTGAGTAGAATGATACTAAGAACTGTATCCCTTTTGCGTGACTATTTTTGGTTGAAATCGGGACTTGAAAAAGGCTAACCTGGAAACTTCTGATCTTACTTATTACACAACCATAGCCTCCCAGTTTTAAACACATATATTTTTTTATTATTAATCCCTCGATTGAACATTATACTCGATTATACATTTGAATAAGTTAATGGTATCAAAATGAAAAATAAGTTTCTTAGATTATCTTCAAACAACATCATGTCCTTTATTTCGTGGTTTTAGTAGAAAATTTTATTCAATTGAAAGAATGAATTGTATAATGTATTAAAACTGTTGAATGTGAAAATTTTCCAATATTTAAAAAAAAATTATTATTATTAGGTTAGTCAGTTTAAATTAAGAATTTCATTTTTCGTTGAAAAAGCTGGCAGTAAGGTTTGTGTTTATATGTCGTGCATGTGTTACTGAAAGTTTGAAGACTATTTTGTTCAAATTATGGACGAAAGAAAAATTTATGATCAAGTAAAAAGTTTTTCATTTTATTTTGCATAAATATTTTTATCTATTTAACTTGTTATATGATACTTCTTGAACGATTATACTTAATTTTTTTTCCTCATATATATTCCTTTAATACAAAGACTTTTCCTACTCAAAATCGCTTTAAAAAAATTGGCATGTTATTTAAAACAAAGAAAATACGTGGTTTACAAATGGAAACTGGGTGAAAAACGAAGGAAGTGCATGTGTGTTTGAGGAATATTTTAATAATTATATTAAAGTTGAATATTTAAACAACACTGGCTTTATGCTGACTCTTGACCATTTGTTACAGAAATTATTCAAATTTCTCGGCAAAACATATCCAAATACATTCCTGTGGAATTTTTGTAATTTGTCAAACCATTCACTGCAAATTCATTTATCAATTTACCTAATAAATATCTTGTGAGAGGCAAGG
This sequence comes from Trichonephila clavata, assembly GCA_019973975.1. Taxonomy (NCBI): domain Eukaryota; kingdom Metazoa; phylum Arthropoda; class Arachnida; order Araneae; family Nephilidae; genus Trichonephila; species Trichonephila clavata. Next base: position 179,707 of record BMAO01019008.1, read on the forward strand.
TATTACATATAATCAAGTGGTCAACACTGAACCATAAGGTACAAGTTCGGGTACAAGTTCGATATACGGACTTTTTTTAAAAATCGCCAAATTTTTTTAGGCTATAGTGTTCTCCAGAATTAAATGTAGTCTCATGAGATATTTTCTCATCTACCTTAGTAGAAATTTTTTTTACTGCTAACATACATCTGTTGTTAGATTAGGTTTAAAATTATTTTCATTCACATCTATCTTATGAATCAAACATTTACTTTCTTCTAAAGGTCTTTGACAGTTATCAGTATGATCTTCATCATCTCGTGATATATACAAATAATCCAGGACTTCTAACGTTTGAAATGGTTCTGAATGAGACATCAGTGTTATGCACCGTTGATTAAAAAACCATGCAGAGAGACTAGGTGATTGAAAATCTTTATCACGTAATTCTCCAATGGAAGGAATATATATGGTTTATTAACAAAGTGGTATACTCTTTTCTGCAACAGCTATGAGTAACCACGTCAGATTCATTTTGAAATATGCAAAAGAGGGAGGGAAATCGAAAAATATATTGAGTCAATAGCAAATTTTGTCAACATTTATTAAAAATCGGAGCAATCAGGAAATTTTCTTCATTTTTCTATGTACTGTAATCAAAGTAACTATGGTATTAAGGACAATAGCTTTGCAGGCCAAAATTCCTTTCATTGCATGGCAATGATCATGATTTCATGGCTGGTGTATGTACCATGTAGAATAGCTGGTGAATCTGTAATTTTAAGTTCTCATGTTGGCATAGTGTTGAAATTAGGAGAGTGGGAGCCAGCTTGAGTGTTGTCCTTGTCTTTTAACTGTGATTCATAATTATAAAACTCAGTGGTGCAACAGTCCCTAGAGGGCCAAGGTCTACTCTACTCATCTCAGTTTACAGTGGAACATCGTTTATCTGAATCAATTTGGGACCAGACATTGTTTGGATACGTGATTGTTCAGATAACCGAAAACCGAATGTGAACCATGAAACTGGACACTATACGAATGAAATATACCACATATGAAACTGGACACTATACGAATATTGAAAATCATCATAAGTGGGAAACGTGCTTGAAGAAAAAGCAAAATAGGTGCAAAATATCATATTGCCTTTATCGTGGAAAATAATCACTTATTTTCCTCACATGAAACAACTGTTGAGCATTGCAGAGTTTAAAAACGTATCTGAACTTTGGTTGGGATATTTGACGCTCCGGATAATAAACGACGTTCTACTGTTTATGATCTTGGGTGCCAAGGTGCATGATCAGGTGGTCAGTTTGAAGGGAAACCCCCAGCCTTTAGTTTCCAAGCAAGCTTGGCACTCATTTATTCACCCCCTAAAGAGATGAAAGGCTGAGTTGACCTTGCCCAGCACGGGGTTTGAACCCCTGACCTGTGTGCATGGAAGCGCGATACACTACCACTCAGCCACTGGGCTTTGTGGTTCATAATTATGAAGTTTATATTTGAGCAGTGCATGTTTTCAAGAAATTTTCAATAATAATAAAAGTTCTCTTTTTGTAATTAAAACTTTATGAAATCAAAGATTCTTGCCTTTTTTAAATCAGTTAGTTAGTTTTTGAGAAATTCTCTTATTATAAGGAGTATAATTTCTTTGGATCTTCAAATACCAAGGATGTTTATAGATAAAAAGAAATTAATATTTGAATCTGAATTAAAAAATTTTTATTGATGTTAGTTAAATCATTGAATTTTTTACAGTTTATCTAGTTACTTCTAAAGTTTCATTATGAATTCAAAAATATTTTACTAATAATAACATTGGTAAGAGACAGGAAGATTTTAATCTTGTAAGATGAAGTTAATAACTTTCTATAATTATATCTTTGTTGAAAATTTAACATACCTACTATGTACACAATTCACAAAATAAAAGGAATTATAAATTGAATTGTGTGCTTTATTTTACAGGTGGTGTCAATGCGTAAATGGATCAAACAAGCCCAAATTCATGTTTTAAACAAATGTTCAAAACAAGCAAAAATTTTGAAAAATCGCAAGTGAGTATTATTATTTTCTTTGACTTTAGGTTGGATTGTTTAAAATTTATAATTGTTTTATTTAATTTAGTTGTATTTTTTCATCATATACACTTTTAAATAGTATATGAATTCTGTAATTTACAGAACTGATTTACTTATTTGTTAATTGAGTATACACTGTAAAAGTCCATCTCTTACAAAACTGAAAACTTTAAATGCAGGTTGTGGCTCTTAATCAAATTTATGATAATATCCTTTGTTGCTTTACATTCTATGAAAAACCATCTACTGTAATTAAAATCAGAATTATTGGTTGTATTAGGTACTCTTAAAAATTGTTGTCTGAAAAATCTTCAAGGAACTTTCTTTTCTCTCTTGAAACTAAAAAAAAAGTCTTAATTACTTTGTATATAAATTTTTTTCTTTTCTAGTTAAATGTGTATTAAAAAAGTATTCATGGAAAATAGAAAAAATGTACAAAATAAATAACTATAAAGAAAAAATTAGTATACAAAAAAGGGAACTTATTTGACATCGGAATCTCCCAAGTGGTGCTTGTTGTCGAGTGGTATGGAATCCAAGATAAGTTAACTGTAACAAATCGCCAGGAAGATAATTTTAAAGAGCTATTTTGAAATATATTTCAAATGAATATCAGGATAGATTGAAAATAACCAATATCAATCAATAATTAATATTAATATAATAATTATATGTAATATATAGTAATGAATATCAATTAATAATTGCTAATAACGTGCAATATTCCAAAAACTGCTAGTTTCTGTAATGAATTTCATTGAACCATGAATGTTTAAAAAATGCATTATTTAAAAGTAAAATAAAGGGGAATACGCAATTTGCAGCAATAATTAAAAGTTCAGCCCTCGTATTTTTTAAAAAAATATCCTGGTGCTTCCCAATGATATTAGAAATATCCATATTTGAAAATAGCACAAAATACAACAGAAGACTGAAGCAGCAGCTTGAAGAATAAATGCAATGAAAATGGTTATATTTTTAAGGATATCCTATTAAAATTAAAATGGTTACTGTTACCACTTCATTGGTGACCTTGGCTGAACTCAGAAAAAGACAACAACCTTCTGAACTGTTGTGGCGCCATCTATACACAAAAAGAGCAACCAAAAACTCACCAGACTTACTTGATGCAGCTAACTCGCCAGACTCACTTGGTGCAGACAAATAAACTCGTCAGACAACTTGGCACAGCAAAATAAACTTGGCAGACTGACTTGATGCAATTCCTCCTACTACAGCAACAACTGTTTATCCAACACACTTGCCATAACTATATTGTTCGTTCGCCTATCCACTGACTCACTGGTGGGGGAGTGTGTAGCGATATCATATATATAAGCCAGTAACAACTTCCTTACTAAGGTGATCATTTTGGTATATTGGTTAAGTTACTCGTTTTCGGATCCAAAGGTTCCGGGTTCTGTCCTCCGGATAAGCGTGCCACTTCATAACCATATTGTAATGAGCAAACATAAATAGCTACTTGGTGCATAGCACTCTAATATCAAATTAACACCTACAAAAAAATTTTTATACATAAGAAAAATTTTAATTTAGTTAAAAGTTAGAGAAGATTACCCCCCCCCCCTCAAAAGGAATGCAATTTTAATGATTTACTCAAAACACACACACACAAAATGCTGATAATAATTACTATATTTATGGATTTCACTTCATAAACTGCATTACATAATTTTTATTTTTAATAACAAATGTGGCTAAAAATGTTTGTTGTATTCTTTAATATAAATTGTGTAATTTAAAAAAATGAAATTAAGTTATATAAACATGTGATTTTGTAATATATAATGATATAGAAGGATTTCATTAAAGTATAATTTTTGTTATTAAAAATTTGCTTTTTAAGTCATATATATAAATATTTTTGTAGTTTTGCTTAAAAGTTATTTTTTGTCATCTTTAACTATGTTTCATCTAATCTGTCTTTCAAAAAAAATTTCATACTCCATTTTAGAAAATATTTATGTGAAACTTAATTTTCTTACTGCTGCTAACACACACAAAACATTTTTAGAGGTTAATGTAGAATTATCAAATATTCAAATAGTATTTTTTATTTAAAGTAAAATTGGGAGGTAGAATAAGTATGGGTGTGTAACACTTTCACTCTAAACAGTGTTTTCTCAAATTGCAGCCTAGTACCATTTCATAAAAATAAGATGCAGAATTTTATAAAAGTAATGTTTTTTTTTATAAATAAAAAATTCCAATTAAAATAAGCCCGTAATAAATGTACTTGATATAAATCTGTATCAAGTGACTAATAATTAGTAACTACTAAAGCACTGGATTCAACATTTTAATCTATATATACTTTGGAGAAAAGCAATTTACTCATCATGAGATCACTGAAAACACTATACCAACAGACTAAATTTGTTGGCATGTTTCTTTTGTTAAGAACAGGTTTTGCAAAAATCAACTCCCAAGAGGAATTATAAACAGGAATGTGATCACAATAATCTGTCTATCTGTATGTAGTTGAAGAGGGACTAATTTTCTCAGCTTGAGATCTCCAGAGCCATTAAACATACAGACTTTGTTTCACAATCATGTTTCTTTTCCTTAGTAAATATCCTCTAAGAATATGTTTTGTTGTAATCAATTTTCAAGAGGGTTACTTAGCGCATAAAAGGTTACCTTTCTCTCTCTATGTATAGGAAGAATGTGATTCACTCATTACAAGATCTGTGGGAATGTTAGTCCTACAAAATTTGTCAGCCATGTTTCTTTTAATGATTAAGGATCTGCTTAAAATAGAGTTTGCAGAAATCGACTCTCAATTGGGCTGTAGGGATGTTGTCAATGAAATAAGATTCCCATTTTTGAACTTATAAACCTGTAGATTTGATATTTACCAGCCATGATTGTTTTGTGTTTAGTAGAGATCTGCAAGGAACAGATTTTATTTATTAAATGAATAATAATTACTTTTTATAATGATTCCTACTTCTGTATCAATATGTGCAGCTATATTTTGTAATACCAGAACTTCTAACATTTCCCTTTAAAAGATATTGGTTGTTGTAATCAATTTTATCATAAATTAATTCATGGGTATCTTTTACCAAATAAATTATTTACTGTCGCTGCTTGTTTTCTAAATATTTAGGATAAATTATCCCGGTATTTTTCAATGAATTTCAATAAAAAAATTCATAGCAGTTGTAAAAGTAAAATCATGTGCTTAATAGAGTCTGTATATGAATCACATATAGTGTCACATAGATGAAAGGAATGTAGGTAATAGGATGCTTAAGTCAAATGATGATGGTGCTCACTAATCTCGAGACTTTATTCATCAAACTCAATTCTTCTTTAGCTAATATACAGCTATTGAAAAGTTCTAGAACTTTCCATACACAACACTTATAAATTATGCAAATAACTACATTTATTAATAATAATTAGAACATTCAAAGGAAACTATAGTCAATATAAAGAAAACAAAAGTTATTTTAGGCAACTCGCATGCAGCCGGGCTCAAACTGATGATCTACCACTTGATAGTTTGGTACTCTGCCAACCGAGCCATGGTATTCATTCTTGTAGTGAACTATTTTTTTTACATTATAAGTACATAAAAATATATAAAACTTGAAACTTTTAAATTATTTTTTTTTAAATTGGAGAAAGTAATATAGTTTTTAAAATAACTAAATCTAGTCATTGAAGGGCACACACATTAATGTACCATTCATAAACATATTTTGATTTCTGCGCAGTGATGACATTTGCACAGTTCTGCTAGTGTACTTTGTACTTCAGTGTTAATCTTTTTACTTCTTATTTATAAATACATACCTAGAATGTGATAGTTTAGTTCTTATATTGTAATATAAGTTTGTATTCTCCTTCTCAATGATTATTTATTAATTCATTTACTGTATAGTTTTCATCCCATTTAAGACCTACATGAAGGATCTAATGCATGCTAGATCTGTCAAGGCTCAAAATTTTCACATTGCTTTGGTGTGTAAATTTGGAAAATGGGGTGCCAGCTTAAGCCTTATTCATGTCTTTTGGCAGTAATTCGAAATCATGGGGTCCCGTGCCTGTGTGTTGCTTCAAAATGTGATGCAAGTAAGCAACCAATCAGGTACTATAAGTAACTGATTGGTAACTGTAGTACTTGTATTTATGCTAAGTACTACATACTTGTAGTTATTGCTTAACTATTGCATCTAACTTATCAATGGATAAAGGATTCATATAACTGAAAAAAAAAAGAACTTAAGTGCTGATTAGAACTGATAAGCAATCAAATGATGGGCAGACTAATGATTTTTGTTAGTGGATACTACTAACAATAAATAGTTGCATAACAGTCCTGCAAACATGGTTTATGAAAGTCTTATAATTTCTTGTCTTTTATACATCAATACTAAATCAGTTTGCAAAACCTTCAAAATTGAAGTACTACTTAGATCAGTAAAACTGGATCTACCTTAACCTTTTTGTGACAATGTACAGATCAACAGAAAACCTTTTAGGAACCGGTGTGTCATATATGCATCAATCCCAATTGTCACTGCAGCTGGGTGATGCACCGGTGAATCACGGGTCATACTGATTGGCAGGACAGGTGTGTCATATTTGCATTCTTTAACATACACATTGAATTAGTATTTTTTTTAACCACATGATATGGCTACATGTGTCCACTACACTTAATTTAATTTTGAACCTCAAGGATTTTGACCTTGTGTCTGTAAAATATTTTCTAATTATGGTATTTTTTTAGATTTAGGATCAAGAGATATATAATGTAATGTAGTTAATCAAATTTCTGGGTAGCGAGATGGATCACTCAGCTTTAGTAAAATTACCTTTTTACTTATAATTTTAATAGTAAGTTAAAACATATAGCTATCATGCTCTATAGCTGAGTGATTTTACTCATCTGACTACCAAATAGTTCATAGTATCGTCTTTGGATCTTCTCTTAAGATCTGCAAAAATAGTCCGAGGTTTGCTTTGTTTTCTTTTCAAAGTTCCCTCTGGCCCTCTTTTGTTGCAACACATCTAAAGTCATGGATGAGCCATAAATTGACATTTCATCATCACTTAGAATAGGATTCCTGTCATTATCTCCTCACAGTAGCTGTTCATCTTTTCCACATATGTGTAAAGCCACATGTTAAATGGAACACATGTACTTTCTGACACATGTGTACCTATCTATCACCCGCTTTCAAGAAAGATACTATATTGTATACCTAATCTCCATGAGTGCCAAGAAACAAAGAGGTTTGGCAGACAGTTGGCTTACTAAGAAGTAACGTTACAGTAAACGAAACTCAGCTGAAGCAGAGGTTTGGTATGTGATTTATGCATCAGACGATTTCAAATAAGGCTTTTAACTTTATTTTTTCCTTGGGTGATATAAAGGTTATCACACTCTGTCTCCTTTTTAAATATTTATATATATTCTATTTACAAATTTTATTTTATCAGTATTTAGATGTGTATAACGTAAAGATTTAGATTAAAGTTTTGAACTATATAAGTTTTGTTTTTTTCATTTAATTTAAGTCAAAAGTTTTATTTTTTGCTAGTATATTTTAATGAGAATATTTTTAGAAAGTGTTTAAATTTGTGTTTACGAATATATTACATATAGTTGTGATTTCATTGATAATTTAAAAAATTGGCCTAAATATTTAATTTATATTAATTTTTTTTCAAAAAGTTAAACTTAGCAATGGGAAATACCTCATCCTCTAGATAATCACACTGTAGAAATGCACTGCTCCCAGGGAAAGTTGTGTTGAACAACCTACTGTACAATAAAAGGGTTTGAGGCTGATGCCTATATGACACACCCATATTTAAAAGGTGAACAATCTTATATATTTCCTGAATAATAAGAAGTAATTTACAGTAAGGATACATACAAAATGTTTGAAAATTTAATTATGGCTTATAAAACATTTCAGTTAGTTGCCATAACTGGGTACACTTATGTAATTAGTGAAAAGGTTAATAATACTAACAATAATAATAATAGTGGCATCTTGAATATGTGACAAAAAAACAGGAAAGGAGCAAAAGTATGTTGTCTTTCTTTAAAATCAAAGTATAGTCTAGATTTATGGAAACAGCAGATAACTATCACATTTTTTCAAATCTAAACCACTATCAATTCTATGCCACTCTTTAAATTCTCTATATGTTTTTCTGAAAAAATAAAAAAATGTGCTAAATATGGTTATATAAATTGTGTAAATTATGGTTATATTTAGATATCCAATATTTAAATGAATCTCGAACCATCAGTATCATGTTCAATTTCCCCATCAAACAAATTTTTCTGCCTTCAATTCTAAAGCTGCACACCATTTTCGAAAGCATTAACATTAAAAAAAGTGTGACTTAGATTCAAATAAATATGGTAATAACTGATGAATTGTTGTATATCGCTTATTATAATGGTAGGTTTTTCTGATATGACTTTGAAAAATATATTTAATAAGAAAGAAGTTTGAGAATACATCTTTTTTTTTTACAGTTTCTGATGTTTAATTGAATCACTTGCTCTCATTCACTTGATTTCTCTTAGAAAAACTGTAACATTTTATTTAAATTTTTTTGCTACTTCAGAATGGTTAGATGAAGCCCTTCCCACCAATCTGATCTAGTATTAACTATCTTTTGGGGCTTTTAAAACTCATGTAAAAGATATTTTTAATTAGTTAAATAACTAAATTTCTTTTATTTCTTAAAATTTAAAATACTTTAATTTTTAAATATATATATATATACTCCTGGTCAAAAGTAAAGTTCTCACAGTCACTTAAAAATTGTACTACAAGACTGTAGCACTGAAGTCAATAGGGGTGAGCACTCTAAATGTCTACCTTAAGGACTATTTTGCAAACAACTGAATAATAAGCTCTCTTTAAATGAAATTTATTAAAAATGTATGGCAATTGTTAAGTCAGTAATCCCCTCTTATATTAAATTTTTTTTAAAGGATTTCTCTGTTTAATCCAAGCAATGATAGTTAATAAAATTTTAAAAAAGGTTTTTGCAAATATATGATCACATTGCTTAAATTTGCAAATTAATTAGTACTAGTTTATGATTTTCTTCATTTTTACAATAAAAGTGAGGATTAATTTTGAGGAATTTTTTTAAATATATTTCATTCAAGTTTATTTGTTAAAGATGGGGGGGGGGGAGAAAGCATGTATATTATTTATTTTTTTGATATACAAGTATATACTTTGCATTTTAAATTTCAGTGTGATTTTCTTAATTCATTTGACAATGATTACTTGAGAAATAATTTATTTTATTTGTTTGCTTTTATTGTTCTAATTCTTAATTATTTTAAACTGAACATTTTAATCATTTAATTATCATTATTCACTTTAATCTCATATCTTTTTTAAGGGGAAGTGGGATGAAACTTGAAAAGTCCAAAAGGAAGCTTGAAAGACTGCTGATGGAAATCAATATTTTAAAAGTCAGTTTATTTTGCTTCTCAATTAATATTTAATTTCCATTCTTAAATAGTTTTTTTATAATCATTTTTTTAAAAAAAAATGATAAACTTTTGCAATTATTATTTTAAAGAATGAAAAAATATTAAAGAAAAGACAGTTTCTGAATTCATTTAAAAAATAAAAAAGGAATATGATCAGCAAAAAAGAAGCACGCCTTATTACCCAATATTAATAATGATTTTAACCTTATCCATTGTGTGTAAATAACCAATGCAAGATCATTCATTGCTCATGTCACGTGTGTTCTTATTTGGCATTAAAACTTTAACTTAATATCTAATTTTTGAGTAGTGTTAGATAAATTTATGTGATGAAATAAGTAATTATAAAATAGACTATTTATTCTAGTAGAACTCAACTTTTGCATGGGCAATGGAAATGGTATTCTATGGAATAAAAGTACTATTGAATATTTTTTAAGCAATAAGAACAACCACATATAAGTTTTTACTACTAGTTGAATTGCACTATAAATGTATTCCCAAGAGATTTCTGTAGAGAGAGACAAGAAGATCTTGGCTCATTTGAAGCACAGAATTATTGCGAGACGAAATATACCAAACACTCTTAAGATGTAATGTTCTCTATACTGAAATGCCAATGCAACAATCTTGGAAAAATAGTTCATTATTTTGAAATTCTGCCTGATTCCAGTCAAAATCTGTTTTTATAAACTGGAAAACATTCTATTCCCAGTAGAAAATCAATCTCTTTAGATGTGAAATTCTAAGTCTTGTTAGATGTAAAATTCAAAGTTTATTATTGTGGAATTTCAACATAAAAACGTTTAGAAGTTTGATCATAATTTTGGGAATCATTAGTTAATCCTGTTTTATAATTATTCAATAATTTTGTGGTTATTTGGTATTTTATATTGAAAGTGCAATTATTTTATCCATCAAAAGAAGGTCCCCCCCCCCCACACCTTTTCATATCCTAAGGCACTTACATTTTCTGTTATAATAGAGTTGTACTAAATGATGATGTCTAAAATAGTTTGTATTTTTTAAAAAGAAAAACTGTTCTAATCACTAAATAAACATCTGCAAATACAATAAAAAGAAAGAAGTATATCAAATTTCATCCCCAGCAATGTTTCCCATTATAATGTTCTCCATTGCAACCTCCTTTCAGAAATTTTTAAAAAAAAGCACAACATATTTACAACATTTAGAAGGTACAGCTAACTTTTTTTTCCGATTCCCATAGGGTGATGAGACCACACACCACCATAAGGCATAACTATTAACAAAGAGTACTGCTTAGAGGGCCTTTGTGATCTTTTAGATTGTATGAGCTGCGAACGACCAGACACATAGGCAAATAAAAATTGGTAGCTCTGTTATGATAATGCTCCCATCCATTCTTAATATCTGACTTGAGGTCCCATTACCAAATGCACCATTCCCTTGGTACTCTGCTGATATGGCTTTATGTAATTTTTCGCTATTCCTGAAGTTGGAAATGGCAGTGAAAGGGGGACTATATGAATGAACTGCATTAGAGACTATGCCATGAACCTCAAGATTATTATTTAGATATAGTTTGTAATTATTTCTTTTTAGTACAGTTTTCTACAAAAATATTGCTTGTTTGGTTTCTTTATTTTAATTTTTTTTTGTTGCATATTTTGTGTGAATTTAAGTAATAATTTAGCTTTTAGAAACTTGCTTGTAACGACTGGGTGGTATGGTTGGCTTGGAGCTGGCCTTGTGCACCCATGTTTGTAGATTGGACCCTGGCCAAGTCAGAGGATTTTTAAAATGCAAAAACTCAACTGCATTTATCTCATGATTATACGGCATGTAAAAGATCCTTTGAGCGCCTTACTTGGATTCTCTCAGCCAAATTAAATTCATAGTATGGTTTTGCATTGTCAGAGCTCATGTACCTTCCTCTGGGGAGGAAACTGGGCATCAAAATTACATGTGATGATTGGTATACCACCTATAACAGGGATGGGCATTAAGTCGATCGCAATCGACCCTTGGACTGCTGACTCATTTTGGGGTGACTGCCTTTACTAAGACAAGCATACTGAAAGAAACATTTATAGAACACTGACACCAGCTAGACTGGAGAATTGACTTTACACAATCAATGACTGTGTTTACTTAAGCAAATGATTCAATAAATGTTTAGATGACACATGTACCTTCACTGGAAGCACAAAATGATGCCTAACATGTTCCCTGCCTCTATTGTGGAAAAAAGCAATCACTGCAGTGCCAGCCATATAAATGAATTTTTCCTCATATGCCAACTGAAAAGGAGAATAAATGTTAATGCTCAGCTCTTTTCATGATAGTACAGGATTGGGATCCTACACTCCATGCTTCCATGGAATTGGGTTCTCCTGCTAATGTTATGTCCTGCAATGGCGTGGGATTTTGGAACAAACAAATTAAATACATATGTTGGTTTAAGATTCATGTTCACATATGGTGCCTGTTTGCTGCATTCAATACCTGCCCGATATAGCAGTCATTCATATCTGTTCAAGCATTCAACTTGACAATTTTGTGTTTTTGTAATAAAAATAGTAATCTGTCATATTTTAAAAGAGGGGTATTATGTCAAAAACATGTTTTAAGCAAAGAAAACATACAATTTTAGTACAGAATGGGCTTACCAATGCCACTGGGTGGACCGTAATATTTTAAAAACTTTAGAAGTAGCCTGTACACTGGAAAAATTTGACCACCCCTGACCTATATGGTGCAGCACTAAAAGAAGATACCAACTCACAGGGAACATACTAGGTCTGTGCAATGGTAAAATACCAATCTACAGCCCCATTACAAATAATTAAAAAATCTTGCTTGCCCTAGTCTACAAGAAGATCTTTACAGAATGCTTATCTGTCAGTGATACATATATTAAACATTATTAGAGTTTTCTAATCATATTTTATTATAAAAATTGAGTCTTCTGGAAATATCTGTGCTTCTATAATCAAGATAGTTTTGTGTGGGCAGTAGTCAAAGTTTTATCATAAAAATTTTTTTTTAAACACAAGGGTTTTCATATTAAATACTTCTCTGGGACTTGCCTTCTTTTATAAATATGGACATCATATTTCTGAGGGTTCCCCCAAGGGACACCTAACAATACTTTTCAAATTTCAACCCTCCATTTTGTCAATGATTTTTTTCTTTCTTTCTTTTCTCTTTCTTGACTAAATTACGGATATGTACATGAGTTAAGTGTTTCATATAAATATTTATTATGTAATTCCCATCATATTAAATTTAAATTATAATTTATATTTAATGTTAAGTTGTATAGTTTATTTTACTTTTGCTATTTAATTTACTTATTTTGTTTTACTAACATGTGCTTATTTTCTGAGCCTGTTTTTGTTCATTGGCTAGTGATAAGTCTCTTGCAGTTTTTTTTTTGAAGTCCCTAAAATGACATTACTGTAACTTTATTGCCATACATAAGAGATGCTTCAGGTTTTTCTTTTCAGATCCTCACTCTTACGTTGCAATACTATTTTCTGGAGCATGTCAAATTTTGGGGCTAACAAAGACCAAATGAACAATATTTATGCTTGGTAGAGAAAAATTGCTTTTGTTATTTTTTTTTTTTAATTTTCCACTTTTCAAGTAAATTGAAGATTTTCTTTTGTACAAAAGGTTTTCTTAACATTTGATATTTCTTTCCTGCTACTATTTGTTCTATTTTAGCAAATCATTATCAACAGTTACTGTCAAAACTGATTTAAGATGAATGTCAGTAGTTCTAGATTTAACTAGACATAAGTTTCATTTCATAAATGTATAAATCTTTGTTCATAGCAATAAGTATCTTAAATATGGAACTAATTGCTGCTTATTATTATTGTTTCTTCTTTTTATGCCAATGTGTGCTTAAATATTTTCTTATGTAACTAGTAAATATGTTTAAATTTAGGCATCAGCTCTTCATCCAATTTTACTTTCCTGTCTGAACAGAAATTCACAACATTTTGATCCCTTATTCATACTCATTTTAAAAAAATGAAGATTGATCTATGAAATTTTTATTAATATGTGCTTATTAAGTGGTATATATAGAGTGAGATGTAAAATATTTCACTGTGTAGGCTGCAGATGCAGAATGCCTAGTTGTAAATTATTCAATGTATTCACTCTGATCAGGTAATTGAAAATAATTGAAAACCAAATAGTTTTTTTTTTCTTTATCGGTCTATATTTTAATATAATGCAGTTTGACCATTAAGGTTTAAAACTGTATGACTTAAAAAAGTATACTTGTATGAGATAAGCATAAAGTAACATATTTTTTATTTATTAAAAATTTAAATGTTTAGGAAGAATTATCTGAAGGAGAGATAAGAATAAATTAGAATTTGTATGATGTTCTTATATAAAAGATTTATTGTAATTTTTTTTAAGCTTTTGTAATACTATTCTTTATAAAAAAAATTACTTGTATTATTTTAGAAAATCAAACTTGATTCCATCTGTACAAAGGCTTTATCAAAAGAAAAAGATTGGAAAGTTCTTTTAACAGAGGTATTAATTCTGTTATAGTAATCTTTTCTTTATATTATTTTTTTTTTGGAACTTTTGATGGTAAATGCAATGTTAAAATATTATAACAATGAAATTAATATATTTCAAAATTATTTAAAGTTGATAAAATTATGTTATGTCATGGTATTTATTTAGATTATATAATTGGATAACTTTTCCTATTTAAGTTAAGTGCTTTCTTTACATGTTCCATTGTCTTTATATGCAGAAATATTTTAAAATCATATAAATTTGAAATATTCTAAATATTTTTATATTCAAATAGAAGAAATAAAATAAATGTGAATCTGCTTTTCTTTCCACAGAAAAACTTGCCACTAGAAGAAAGATGTTTTGCTATGCTCGCCATCCATCCTTCTGTTCAAGCAGCTGTTGAAAAATTTCACAGTGAGAATGAAGATTTAGTACCTAAGATAGCTCTGCTTGTAAAGAATTGGGATGATATTTGCCTAAGATTCAATGTAATAAATAAAAATCTGAAAGACAAAAAAGTTACAAATCAAGAAAAATATAAACATAAAAAAATAATAAATAAACCTAATAATGTTGCTAGAATTGGGAACAAACATCAAGTTGAACATGAACAATTATTAAAAAGTTCATTAGATCCTGAAGAAAAAATTTTGGAGGATGTAGAAAATGTACAGGATATTAGATCTGAACTGAGAAAAATATCAGTGCTAACTTTAAAAGAACCGCAAAATTTGAATGAAATGCCTCGTAAAGATGTAGATCCTAGTTGTAATTTATCATCCAAAAATTGTACACTAGTTGAAAATGATGAATTAAAACATTCAAATTCTGATTATATTTTTGAAGGTATTGTGTCTGAAGAGGAATTAGAAGTTAAAAAAGATAACAATGTGACAAATGGACATCAAAATGAAAAAATATCTAAGAGTTTTCCAAATGATAATTATCACTCTGAAAAAGATCCAGAATCAAGGATTGACAGAGATTTGATGAATTTACAGAACGCTTATAAAAGCAAAATAAATTTAA
Organism: Trichonephila clavata; assembly: GCA_019973975.1. Taxonomy (NCBI): domain Eukaryota; kingdom Metazoa; phylum Arthropoda; class Arachnida; order Araneae; family Nephilidae; genus Trichonephila; species Trichonephila clavata. The sequence continues at coordinate 194,851 of BMAO01019008.1, forward strand.
AAAATCTTCATAATGTTTCACCAGTAAAAAATTTAGATAACTTTTCTGAAGATGATGTGTCTGAAGAGGAATTAGAAGTTAAAAAAGATAACCATGAGACAGATTCTGAAGACGATGTGTCTGAAGAGGAATTAGAAGTTAAAAAGATAACCATGAGACAGATTCTGAAGATGTGTCTGAAGAGGAATTAGAAGTTAAAGAAGATAACCATGAGACATATTCTGAAGATGATGTGTCTGAAGAGGAATTAGAAGTTAAAAAAGATAACCATGAGACAGATGGACATCAAAATAAAAATATATCTAAGAATTTCTTGAATGATAATTATTGCTCAGAAAAAGATCCAGAATCAAGGATAGACAGAGATTTGATTAATTTACAGAAAATTAATGAAAGCAAAGGAAATTTAACAAATCTGCATAATGTTTCACCTGTAAAAAAGTTTAAAAACTTAAATACTAATTATGCTTCATTTGCAACCAAATTAAATTCAGAAAATAAAGTAAAGGCAATAACACAATTCAATTTGGATGAATTGGAGGATTTGGATGAAATACCTATTGAAAATTCTAATTTAGATTCTGATGAAGAAATGGTTGTAGGTACTGGAAAGCAAAAAAAGGATCCATTTTTCCTACATGGGGATGAAGTTTCTGATAGTGATGATGGTAAAGATAAAATTCAAAAAGGTAGAAAGCAAGACACAACTTTTAAAAAGAAATCATTTGACAATTTTAATGGAAGGGAATCAATTCATGGAAGAAAGTTTCTAAGAGGAGGAAATAAATCATTTCCTAAAAGACAGTTTGAGGGAGAAGGAAATAAATCATTTCATGAAAGAAAGTTTGAGAGAGAAGGAAATAAATCATTTCATGAAAGAAAGTTTGAGAGAGGAGGAAATAAATCATTTCATGATAGAAAGTTTGAGAGAGGAGGAGGAAATAAATCATTTCCTGAAAGAAAGTTTGAGAAAGGTGGGCAGAGGACTTCTGGATTTAAATCAAATTTCAGAGAAAATTTCCAAAGTGAACATCCAGAAAAAAACAGTTTTAAAAGAATTTTAAAGTCAAATAACAAATTTGATCAAAATAAGAAATTTAAACCATTAACAAATGACCAATCAAAAGGCAAATTTAATTCCAAAATTTTTAATGGAAATCCCAAAGGAAAAACTTTTGTGTGAGTATTTATTTTTTTAATATATTGCTGTTATTTCTCAAGATAATGAATCCAATTGGTATTTGTATAATTTTGCTTAATATTCTGCAAAGAACTAAGTTAATTTTTTGTTAGATTTAAATTGTATTGATAATTTTATGTAAATCATTAAAATTTTAACTGGTTTATCTTTTTGCAATTTTTGTTGTAAAACTATGTCAATTTTGAAATAATTATAGATCTACAGTAGAATGTCGTTTATCCGAACGTTTATTATCCGCGGAGCGTCAAATATCCGGACCAAATTCCGAATACATTTTCGAACAGTGCAATGCTCAACAGTTGTTTCGCGTGAGGCTAAAAGGGAAGGAAAACCCAAGGTGAGGGAAATTTTGGTTTTGTGTGTGTGATTTGGTAAGCATCTGCGCAGAGTATTAGGTCCGTTTGTTTCCAAGTGAGGGGGTGTATACGTGCTCATTTGTTGATTCATTGTCTGGAGATAAGAATTCTACCCTCAAGTTTAAGGAAACATTTTTTCAGCATGTGGAAGAAGGTTTCTCTAGAGACTATGTTTACAATGTAGGCGAGACTGGAGTAAATTGGAAGGCTCTTCCAAGAAACTCATTGGCTTCAAAACAGGAGTACACAGCATCAGGTTTTAAAGTCAGCTTTGTTACAGCCATAGTTTTTGCAAACGCTAGTAGAACACTCACTTTGCCATTGCTTGAGATCAGCAAATCTATGAAGTCTCGCTGCTTCAAAAATGTTTCATGCCTTCCTACTCTTTACAAGGTGCTAGAGTGCATGGAGGAACTCTGCCCTTTTTTCTGAATGGTACTCTAAAGACTTCATTCCCAACATCAAGAAATTTCGTGAAGGGAAAACAGGCAAAGTTTTACTGATTCTTAATAATGCTCCCTGTCACCTTCCTGTCGAAATCCTCAAGGCAATTGATAACGAATTCAGCTTGATGTATCTTCCACCAAACGTCACTTCACTGGTGCAACCAATGGACCATGGCATCATTGAAAAGCTCTAAAATTTATAGGAAACAAGCTTTGCGGAGATTACTTTTGGCAGAAATCGATGAAGAAAATGTTGCTGAAAAGCTCAATATGAAGGACGCCTGCTACAGGTTAATTGAAGCATGGGACTCGCTCGAAAGACATGGAATAAGTTGTGGCCATATTTAGAAGGCAAAAAATCAAAGAAGACCACAGGGAGGAGATTACTGACTCTGTCCAATCGATCCTAGGATTTCAAGAAAGCGATGAAAAAGATGTAGAAACCTGGATGGCATGCAATGCAGAAGACTGGGGATTTCAAATGCTAAAGGATGATGAGATTGTGACTTTTGTGCAAGAAGAGTCCCACCCTGACGACGATGAAATGGATGAAGACGAGGACAACAACAACGAAAGTAGCAAGGGTCCATCAAATGCTGACATATTTTCTGCATTAGAGACAGCTATGGAGTGGTACAAATAACAATCAGAATGCTGTCCTACTCAACTATTGCTGCTCAAGAGAATCGGAGACCTTACAGCGAAAAAACAAAGGTTTACAATGTTATCACGAAAAATAAGTGATTATTTTCCACAATCAAGGTAAAATTGCGACATTTTGCACCTATTTGGCTTTTTCTTCAAGCACGTTTCCCGCATGTGATGATTTTCAATATTTGTATAGTGTCCAGTATCATATACTGCATGGATCGCATTCGGTTTTCGGTTATCCGAACAATCGCATATCCAATCGATGTCCAATCCCAATTAATTCAGATAAATGACGCTCTACTGTATTTAGTTTAGTTTTAAAATGAAAAAATAATTTATATTGATGTATTCTAAACAAATAATTACATAATTAATTTAAATGGAAAAGATTTAATTGAAAAATATACAGTAAGTAGTACATGCTTTCCCATTTTTTAAAAAAAATGTAAACTATTAAAAATAAATTTGAATTTTCTGAACAGAAAATATCTATTTCTTTCGCCAATTATGGTGCTCAGATGTTGTCCTTGTGACTTGACTGTGATTCAAAATAAAGTATATTGCCAATAGCTCTTTTGATGATTTGCAGTACAACATTAATTTAAACATTCACTCAATCTCCATTCTTGTAAAATAGAAAGGAAGATTTAATTTCAAGTGCTAATGCCCTTTCTTTTTCTCTAAAGGTTTTGTAATTCCTATTATATGAAGTTTATGGTTGTAACTTTGTTTCCTTATGGGTATAAAAATATAGTACAAAAATTCAAATTTACTTTTATTTTTTTTAAAAAAAAAAATTTTTTTTTTTGAATAAAAGTTTTTTTAAAATTATTTAAAGGAAAGAAGTTTCTAAGCTAAACATTACTGTTTTTTTTTTCAGTCAAAATCTTCATAAAGATTCAAAAGCCACTGATTTTTCTTCAAAGCCTACTTTTAGTAATTATTATAAAAAAGGTAATTATATTGCTTAGCTTTTACTCATGATTCTTGAAGATCTTTAGAAATTCCTTTTCTTAATATCTTCTTGCCCTTTGAATTAGAAGTTTTCATGGACTTGTTGAGTTTTCACACATTTATTTATTTATGTAACCTTATGTATACTGATGCGGAGAAAAAAACCCAATACCAAGAATTGGAACAATTCAATTTTCTAGCTGACATCTTAATGGATTAAATTTTCAAGATCACATTTTAATTCAACCTCTAGATAATGCATTTCAAATATGAAATACTGTTACATTAATAGTTGGTGTAACCCCCAGAATTTTGACTTTGAGCATTGCAAGCATGCATGCATTGTGCCATACAGGTGTCGAATGTTAGTTTGTTTTATGGATTTCCATACTTGTGTCAATATTGGGATCATCAATGCTGGCTGTGGATGGTGCTGGAGATATCCAATGATACCCTATATACAGTCGACTCTCGATAATTCGAAGTATATGCTCAGTCTAGAAAAACTCTTGATATTTCGAACTAAAACAATACGTTTGGGTACACTGGATATTTTGAAGGGGGGGGGGTAAAATCTGTGGCTGGCCAGACTACAACATGCGATAATTCGAAGTATATGCTCAGTCTAGAAAAACTCTTGATATTTCGAACTAAAACAATACGTTTGGGTACACTGGATATTTTGAGGGGGGGGGGTAAAATCTGTGGCTGGCCAGACTACAACATGCGATAATTCGAAGTATATGCTCAGTCTAGAAAACTCTTATATTCGAACTAAAACAATACGTTTGGGTACACTGGATATTTTGAGGGGGGGGGGGTAAAATCTGTGGCTGGCCAGACTACAACATGCGATAATTCGAAGTTATCTTATAAAATTCTCAACAATTCAAACGCTCACTATGATGTACAGTCCTGTAGCAAACAGGTTGGAGCTTACAGGTTTTGCGTTGTATTGTCGCTGCATGTCTCCCCTGAAACATAGTCCCTTTGATGACCATCTGTCGGCTACCCCTTATTTGTGTTTTTCAGTTCCTCAGGTAATAAGAAAATTTTATTGCTTTCTTTTTCAAGTGGACAATAGACCAACTGCACCTGTTGTCAGCTGTCCATATCTTTTGTTTAACGTGTGGCATTGCTACACATGTGTTCAGAAAGGATGGTCCATTATTGTGAAGAAGAGAGGCATAGGATTGTGTATGCATGTATTGAATGCATTCTTTTAATACAGCTGTATAATATTTATACTGTATAATATATACTTTTTAAAAATACTTTAAAATAATTTTATACATGTGTATAATTGTTGTTTTATTACATATTTTCAGATTTAAATGTGTTAGTAAAAAGTTTTCTTCGTGTATTTTGGGAGTTTTTCCCCACCCTTTTGATAATTCTAAGATTTTCATTGGTCCCTCCAGCTTCGAATTATCGAAAGTCGACTGTATACTCAATTGGAGGTAACATGGCCCAGCAGGCCCAGGTAACATGTCAACACTCTGTAGAGCATGTTATGTTACAACAGTGAGGTGAGGGCAAGTGTTCTCCTGTTGGAAAACTTCCCCTTGAATGCTGTTCATGAATGCCAGTACTATAGATTGAATTACCAGACTGATGTACAAGTTTGCAGTCAGTGTGTTTGGGATAACCAAGAGAGTGCTGATGCTGCCATAGGAAACTGCTCCTCAGACCATGGCTCCAGATGTAAGTTTAGTGTGTCTAGGCTGCAGACAGTTTGGTTGCAGGCATTCCTCTGGCTTCCTTCTGACCAACACATAGCCATCACTGGCACCAAGGCAGAACTTGCTTTCAGTAGAAAACACTCCACTCCGTCCTCCAATGAGCTCTGACTTGACACCACTGGCGTCACAAATGTAATGGCTTGTAGTCAGTGGAGTACATGCTACAGGGCACCTGGCTCGGAACTGTCCTTGAAGTAACCAATTTCTAACAGTTCATTGTGTCACTGTGGTACCAACTACAGCTCAGATTACTACCGTAGATGCAGTACAATGTGTCACAGCCGTATGTTGAATACAGTGGCCTTCCCTCTCAGTAGTGCCACATGATCGCCCAGAACCTGGTCATCTTGAGGCAGTAGCTTTGACCACTGTTCCTAATAATCATGCACAGGGGATACATTCCGACCAAGTTTTTGTGCAATATCATGAAAAGAAAACCCACCTTCTTGTAGCCTTATTACATGATCTCATTCAAACTTGGTGAGCTGTTGATAACGGCTTTTTCATTTTCTTAAAGGCATTCTTGGTTTACATCAACTCAATCTATCAAATTCCACAGACAAATAACGCTCATGAACTTTACAGCACGCATTTAAAGCAACGCTGATTTGCAAGTTCTGAGTGGCACTATTAGTGCCACACTTAAGCGCAAAATTTGAATCGATATCATCTTTTAGATGTATAAACATGTGTAGATATATATATACCACAAATTTTTCTTGGTGTTGTGATTTTTTCCCCCTTTGGTATATTATCATTGGAATGTCTATTTAAAAGAAAAAATAATTTTTATTCACTGAGTAATGAAAACTAATTTTAAGTGTTAAAGTGAATATAAATATTTATTTATGCTCTGTAATATAAGTATTTCCAAAAAATAAGTATTCCTCATCTATAATTTAAAGCAAAGTAGATATAATTTATTGTACTTGAATTTCTTTAATATGTCTTTCTATTTAGTGAATATTTTATATTTTCATAATGTTGGATAAAAAATATACTATTAATAACAATTGTTTGATATATGTGTGTGTGTATTGCAGCTAATATTGATGACAAACCTTTACATCCATCGTGGGAAGCCAAAAGAAAACAGAAAGAAGCTGCTAACGCAAAATTTCAAGGAAAGCGAATTGTATTTGAAGATTAAATAATATTTAGAACTTGTTTCAAATAAATTATTTTTATAAAGTGATTTTTTATCCATTAACAAAATGTGTTATTTTATTTATTATATTAGCAAAATAACTTATTTTCTATTTAAATACTTTCCTTTAAAAAAATCTCTTCATAGGTTAAAAAGCATAAATTTAAAAAGGAAATTCCTAAAATATCGATGATAATTTTAAAAACAATTTATATTAAGAGTATGGGTTAAGAAACTTACTTTTATAGGGGCTTCTCTCCATTCTCCTCCAATTCATTCTTAGTAGAGCGATGAAAATTTATTGTTGAAAATCAACCCTTGAAATGCAGGATTCAACAGCAATATTCGCAGAATAAATCTCAGAAGGTCGCCACACCTTCTACAGCACTCAGACACAACAATCAGTGTCTAAAATACAAGTATGTGAAAGATTATTCACAAGCACCGATATTCCTACTCAACAGCCAAGCTAATCGTTAGTCGACTCTTCACGGTCAAGGCAAGACTACTAATCGCTTGTAAAAAACAATACTTACTCAGTTTCAGCTAGCGTCTCCCTAATAGAACTCGCGGATCCTTCGAGAAAGATCTACTTGCATCATAAATCGTGAAATTAGTGGATTTCTCCACTAATTTCCAGAAGAATCCATAGGATCCCGAAAATGGTCACCAAAAATTATGCCAACTTGGCTCAATAGCAAAAATTTCACCGTTCCCATTGGATCGCCATTATAACGTAAGAGACGGTGTTGCTTGCGAATATTACAATTTTAACATAAAATAAATATAACATAGAGTACACATCCAAATACAAATTATTTACACTATTTCGCACAAAATTAGAAACAGTATTGAGAATATTCGTATCAGTTATGATTACTAATGCGAGTGGTAAGCAAAACCTAAATTGGTCAAAAATGAAACATTAACAACTGATTTTAATGACACAATTAATGATTTTGCTAATTTTATATATATATATATATATATATAATGTAGAAAAATAATTTTCAAATAAAGCTCATCTTACTATAAATTGATTTATATATATAATGTAGAAAAATAATTTTCAAATAAAACTCATCTTACTATAAATTGATTTATTGAACTTTACATGTACAGTGGTGGCAAAAGTCCTGAATACACGTCCCCCCCCCCCCAATTTTTGAGATTGACTTAATTTTTTTCCCTTTGTCCCTTTCCTTATTGCACTCTCTTAACTATTATTATGGAAATGTAATTAGATAGAGAACCGACGGCATAACATGGATTATGATATTCGGAAGAAGAAAATTTTCAAATAAACGTAAATTAATTGGTTTTAATATTTTCTTTCAACCATGTTGTCACAAAAGAACTTTTTGTGAAATTGGTGCATTCTATGCTCAACAGATGTAGAGCCGTAATTAAAGCAGACGACTTGCCCATAAAATATTAATGTTCAAACATGCAACATTCATGTAATTTTCAAAAACCATGTTAAATGAACCGTGTTCGTAAACTTTTGTGTTGTTATACTTTGTATATTATGTTACTCTGTATCTACCATACATTCTTGTGTTCAGACAGCTGCACTGCAAAAAATACTTATGAGATTAAAAAACTAGTAACAGATATTTGAAAAATTAGCATTAAAAAATCCATTAGAATCAATAACAACATTTAAGATAGTACAATAATTTCATAAAGAAGAATTACGTCAAAGATAAGACAAAAAAAAGTGTGTGTTCAGAACTTTTTGCCCACCACCGTATCATACACTGCTTGGCACACTGAAGAAATCATGCGAACCATGTGAAATTTGCATCACGCGTTGGTGGCGATGAAATATGTAAATCATTAGTATTATAGCGCAGACGCTCATCATGGGCGACCGTAGCGCACATAAGGGGAGAACAGATTATCGATTTAAAGAACGGCAGTTTTTTTTTTACCTCGTAAGCTGTTAACTTATGCCTCGTGGAAGACATCGAGCGTCTTCTGACTAAGTTTCTGAATTCGACCGAGGAAGAATAGTAGCCTATAGGGATTGGGATTATCCTTCAGCGAAATCGGTCAACGTGTTGGACGACGAAACCAAGCAACTGTGATACGGATCTGTCATCGCTGGATGCAGGAATAAACGATGAAAAGACGGGGCCAATCGCATTTACCTCGTTGCACCACTGCCCGTGATGACAGGCGGATTGTAATGGATCGGGCAGCCACATCACGAACCATAGCACAACAGATTCAGTCTATTAAGCATCATTCGGTGTCTGCTCGTACTATTCGAAGCCATTTGCAACAGAGTGAAATGTCCGCAAGGTATCCATTCCTTCATACCTTTTATTGGAAACCACGCGTTTGCGCCGCCAATGATGCGGTGAATGGCGGAATTCACGACAGAATGGAACAAAATTGCGTTTACTGACGCGAATCCCGTTTCTACCTGTAACATCACGATGATCGGATTCGAGTTTGGAAACATCGTGGTGGGAGGTTGCTGAACTGTTGCCTTATGCACCGCCACACTGCTCTTACACCCGGTATCATGATTTGGGGGTGGTACTGAATCTCACTGCCGCATCCCTCTAGTATGCATTACCGGTAAATTGAACAGCCAGCGCTTCATCTCTGAAGTGTTGGAGCTCGTATTCTTCCCATACATTCAGTGCTTGCACGGAGAAATAAGAAATACTCAAAACTGAGCACATGGACATACTCATTCTGAAATGAGTTTGTTTATATCAGATTTGAACGCGTGCCTTTTCAAATATGAAACATTACATGTACTCAAAATTTCAAAAAATGGTTAATTAACACTATCAAACAAATTAAAAAAGTTATTCTGGATTAAAGAAGTTTTTTTAATATACTGGATACATATTTTAAAGATAAGGGTTCAACAACAAATTTAGTTCTCATAAATCTTCCGAACTATTTTTCGTTTCTACCACTCTACCCGCGGACGAACACATGAGTACTATATTGTTTTGATTTTGTTATGACTTTAAATCAAAACAGTCTTTTTCTTGACTTTTGAATTAAAGTTTTCACCTATTTGTTTTACAAAAGTATGTGCCTTGTTTTTAATATAAGGCTTTTGTAGGAATTTAGCGAAAAAATGTGAAAAAAAATCTGCCTTTTTTTGACGGATTACTTAAGAAAACAAATTTAAGGTAAACAAAATTAAGGCTACCTTCGGAACATTTTATTGAAACATAAATTTTCAACTAAAAAAACACTTTTTTCTTTAAAAAGTATGTGCATATAACTAGGAATTAAGGTTAAAGTGTAGTATGGGGGGGGGGGGGCTTGGCGATGTCAAATTTTTTTGGTGACCAAAATCGATCGCCAAGCTACTTCACTTAGCGATAGGTTTCCCGAAGCCAGAATGAATTCATCTCACCATAATATCTATATAAAAATCCAAAGAAAAATCGCCAAATCGAAAGGCGATTATATTACACTTCAGTCAGGAATTAAAATACAATTCCACAAAATTTAAAATTATTTTGGATAGATTGAGAATTTTTAGTGAAAAATTGCAGTTACAGTAAACCTTCTATTGAAAATTCTAATTAATATATTCAAATAATATTAAAACTGCACAAAAATAACATCATCTGTGCCTAGAGCGATAAGATTTATAATATTTTTTTGAAATTTGTCAATTTTTTTAAAAAAAAAAAATGTTTTTTTCTCACAAATTGTATGTGCAATAAAATGCATAAATACATACATGGAGATTATAGTCTATAATACAAATAAAAATTTTCTGAAAATTTCAATTCAATATCTTAAAAAGAAATCCATTTGTGTGAACTTTACCGTGAAGCCAAAAAACATAGTTTCTCAGACAATGCTTTTAAAGATTTAAATACAATATGAAAAATGTTCTACTCGTTGTACATTTCTTAAACTCACCATATTTATAGCTCAAACTCTTTAGCTTCATGTTTAACTAATTTTTTAACCCTTTTGCTGTTTTCTGGAGAGTTTTATAGATTATAAAAATTGTCGAGTTTAGTAAAATTTTCATGAAAAATAGCAATGAGGATCTTTTACACAAAATTCTAATGAATGCATTCAAATGATATTTACACAGCACATAAATAATGGAACATCTTTATATGTATTAGGAATTTAAAGTTTTTTTAAATATGCCAAATTTTATGCAAAAACTCGATTTTTTTTTCATTTAAATGCAATGAAGTACATAAATACAGTGAACCCCAAAAGTGTTCGTACACTTGCAGTTTCCTATAAAATTTAATGATTTCGACTAATAAAAATTAATGTATAGAAATTGTAATTTTTTTATGATATCTGCAACTTGCTCTTAATGGAATGACATAATTATTTTTTTAAAAATAGTATAACTATTAATTTTAAAAATTAATAATCAAAAAGCTACTGAAAAATTACGCCACAAAAGTATTCGTACACTTAACAAAAATCTCAACATAGCTTTAAATATTGTATTTCTTTCTTAATTTAGAACTTAGTAGGATATCTTTTAGTGTCCACAACAACTTTTAAACATCTTGGTATAGATTTAATCAGTTTTTTGTAATTTCTGCATCGATTTACCTCCATGCTTCAGTGATTATTGTTTTTACTTCCCATTATGTGTTTATATGTCATGTTTTCTTTTTATTTTAAATCTAGTTCTCCCCAAATAGGCTCTGCTGGGCTAAATAAATTGATTGAGGAGGTGTTTTCACAAAATTTTGGGGCAGTTATAAAAACACCAGCGGTGTACATTGAGAGCATCATTATCCTGTTAAAACATGAAGTCATATTCAATATCAAATTTTGGACAGACAATTTAAAATTTCTCTTTAAAATATTTAACTAGAGCTCAACATTCTCAATACCATCAAAAATTACCTAATTCTGTAGCTGATTTACGCCCCCATACAAGAACACTTCCACTTCCATGGTTCCTTCATCCAACTAGATTCTTGTGACTAAGTTTCAGAGAATTCAAAATTGACAAGAAAGTGATTGGGATGACAGAAAATTCAACATTTTTGGTTCTGATGGGCATATAATAGTTTTACAGGAAAAAACGAGGCATTTAATCCTTGAATTTATGTGGAACAAGAGCTCCTCCAACTCCATGCTTCAACACAGAGGTGTTCTTGCAGGGGAGGGTGGGTGTAAATAGGCTTCAGGGTTAGGTAATTTGGTATTTTTTTATGGTATATAGAATCATGAGCTCTATTTAAATATTTTAAAGAGAAATTTTAAATTATCCTCTCAAAATTTGGATATTTTAGACGACTTCATTTTTTAACAGGATAATGACGCCAGGCGAACTGCTCTCAATGTACACCGCTGGTGTCTCTAAAACTGTACCCAAAATTTTGAAAACACCTCCTCAATCAATTTATTTAGCCCAGCAGAGCATATTTGGGAAGAACTAGATTTAAAGTAAAAAGAAAACATGACATATAAACACATAATGGGAAGTAAAAACAATAATCACTGAAGCATGGAGGTAAATCGATGCAGAAATTACAAAAAACTGATTAAATCTATACCAAGACATTTAAAAGTTGTTGTGGACACTAAAAGATATCCTACTCAGTTCTAAATTAAGAAAGAAATACAATATTTATATATATATATAAAGCTATGTTGAGATTTTTGTTAAGTGTACGAAGACTTTAGTAGCGTAATTTTTCAGTAGCTTTTTGATTATTAATTTTTAAAAATAATAGTTATACTATTTTTTTAAAAATAATTATGTCATTCCGCCAAGAACAAGTTGCAGATATAAAAAAATTACAATTCCAAAATATTAATTTTTATTAGTCGGAAACAATAAATCTTATATGAAATTGCAAGTGTACGAACACTTTTTGGGTCCACTGTATATACACAGAGATTAGATTTTGATTCATAACACAGATACAACTAAATAAAACATGTTCTAAAAATTTAAATTCAATATCTTAAAAATATTTTGTGTAGGGATCAGCATCTGGTTTTGTTAACTCCAATTCCAGTTTACTAATTATGCTATAAATTTGCTTCTAGATATCGTAGAAACAAAAATAGAGTGTTTTATGGAATCTGAAATGTATTGGCTATAAAATAAAAACACAAAAGTAATTTTGAAAATTTTCACCAAAACTGCGAATTTTGGGTAGTCACATATCTTAATGAAATTTACTTGATTCATAATAAGTCATATTGTTTGATTTTTTGGGCACTTGCTTATAGGCAAATAATAATTTAAGTATTCCTTTGCAACATTGGAATAATTTTAGTTTTATTTTCATATTGAACTTTAAAATGGCTTGCATGTCTTGAAAAAGGCAAGCCTACAAAATAAATTTTTGTTTTCAATTATTAATCTTTTTAAGAGACTAATTTCTAGTAAATTTTAAAGAACTTTTTTTTAGCTTATTGGTAAACTTATGGAAAATGTCTTAAAAGTTCTCATAAAGAAATTATTTAAAAGAGTCAACTATTTCAATACATTTATTTTATGAATCCTTTCACCCTCATTTTCGAATATTGAAAGAATCAAAATTAGAGTTAGTAAAATTGAACTTAATCTATTTCAAGAATACCTTTATTGTGACTATAGTGTTTTGTTTATTTGGATGAAAATAAATGAAGTATATATATCAGATTCTTTGTATTTAACCCAATATAAATATATTTTATACTTTTTCTCATTAAAGAAAGGTAGAGAAAAATTATATTCTTACCGTAAAATCTGGCATATCATGCATACCATCGTATAACACGCACTTATACTTTCAAGTAGCAATTTTTAATTTCTATGTTTATTTGCTGTATAATGTGCACCCCCTTTTTCATGAAGAAACCTGAGATATATGTGAGCCATGCTCTTAAAGTTTGAAAGTCATTTATTTTAAGCTTTAGTAAAAAATAGTATACATCTAGAAGTGTAACCTTTTAAGTTCATAAGGAACGCCATTTCTTTTAAATGAACAACATTTCAATCTATGTAGAAATCTAATTTTTTTCCTATGCTCACGTTTTTTTTAAAGTTTCATTTTTATACCTGGCATGTAACATGCACACGTAAAATTCAATCTTATTTTTTGTGTTAAAAGTGTACATCATACGCCAGATTTTACAATGCAAATTACCACAACAATGACATTGTTCAAGATAACTTGTCAAGTTGGTGACCCTGATTTTATATGAGTCGTTTGCGCCAGATTGACAACCATGTGTTTATTACATATCATTTCGCCAATATGGTTGCAATAATATATGTAAGTACCAAAAATTAATACGGCTTGGGTTCAAAAACTCCTATTTGGAGGTATGTTGTACACAAGTGGGAAAAACATAAGAAATCTTGGTACTTATGTATTATCGCAACCAACTGGCGACATATATGAAATGAAACACCTGTTTGCCAATTCAGCACATACAACTCACAGGAAATTGGAGGATACTTGCATATTATCGCCAATTCTAAATAACTCTCTGAGTTGGCCACCCTGATTTCCCATATGTGGTACAAGCTGAATTGGCAACAAAGGGCTTAATTTCATATAATGTCACCAATAGATTGCAATAAGACACAAGTACCAATCGGGGTTGCCAACTAGGCGAGTTATTATTAGATTTGGCATTTGTTGTGATAATACCTAAGTGCTGAAATCAGTAGTCTGACACACATGAAGACCCAAAATTTAAAATATAGTTTTAAAAAGCACGCTTTTATCGAACTAAAATCTCAATATAAGAATAAAATGATTAACGAGAAAATTAATGTCATTGTGGTAAAAGCGTGGGGGCTTTGTACTACTTTTTACACTAACTCTGCATTTTGGAATAGAACTAGTAAGGAATTATAACAATATTGAGCACCCCACACTTTTATACGCAGTTATTTAATTTTCCGGTTTCAATTTCTTTATTTCTTTCTGCTTCTTTTCTTGGCATTTCTAAATACCTTGTGTTCTATTTCTTTAAATCCTGGCACTCATATTTTTCTAATTTGTTTTCTGTAAAAAATTACTTACATTTTTGCTTTTTAATGTAATCCTTTTTTACCAGGAATAAGCCATTCTTTTAAATTATTTTCATTTTGAGTTCGTAGTGGGAGACTGTCATCATTGATTGAAAACTATCGGATGGCAAAATTTTATTTGCAGCGATTTCAAAACCACACTTCTAAAAGATTTAATGTGTAGTGTACTGATAACAAATTAGTTCCTGTATATATATATTGTTCCAATGTGTGATTTTTTTGAACTGTTGTTTTTATCCTTCATGTGTAATATTTATAAAATTGTATTTTTAAACCTTTTATTTTGTTTCTAAATTATGAATGCTTTATTTTTAATTTGCATTAATTTCATTTCTGCTTGTTAAGCATAATCTTCATTTTAATATTTCCACTCATAATTTATTTTAAATTTTGCACATAGTTCAGAATTTTCTCCTTTTTTTATATGTATACATTTTATGGATAAAAATTAATCTATGAATTTCATACATTTTGCACTTTCTGCCAAAGACCATTAGTTTCACATTTTGTAGACTTTATCGTCATGTTCTAAATACTCATATGGGCGTAGCATAACACTACATGTGTTATGCTAAATTTTGTAGATAGCCATTTAGAAAACTATATAATTATGAACAACATTTGTAAAAATTTTACTCTAATGAGGAAAATTTTCAAAATTCCTCTCAGAACCAGCTATTTATAAATTCTTCAGTAAATAATTTAGATGACTCATATCCTAACATGTAATTTATTTGAAACAACACTGTTTGAAAGGCATTTTCACTCACATTTATAACTCAAAGACATGATTTGATAAAAAAAAATAAAAAAGCTGTTTATTTATGTACTTTTATACACTAGAACCTATATTTAAAATGATAATTCATGTGTATATTATATTAAAACAGCTGTTCTGTACAATAAGGATGGAGTTGACTATAATATAGATTAGATACTGTTTATAAAAAAAATCAAAATATATATAAAAAATAAGCTATTGAAGAAAACATGTTTCAAAAATCTCTTATATTCTTGTTTATTTTTTAATGTATATATGTATGTGTACAATTTCCAGAATAAATATTTCAACAATATGATTTTGGTTTTGTTT